>JAMALA010000082.1:0-65712 GCA_023628255.1 Cystobasidium sp. 2NF920 | reverse complement strand
GTTCTATGACCGCAAGGATGTTCTAGACTCTTCCGTATTCTAGAAGATTCCAGATACTTCTAGCTCGGTTCATGACAAGTACTGGCCTAATGTATAGTGCGCAGTGTGATATCCTGACAGGCATACTCTGCGTCAATTCTGGACGACTTGCTCACGAATCTTGTCTCGAAGGCTTGGTACACGAAGTCAAGATTCCGGACAGTGCGACCGCGCATATCAGGGTCACGCATATCCTTCACGACTCTTGGCCATCCATATTCATTCAAGTATCCCTTCGCCTTCGCTTTCCCTTCAGTGAAGCCTGTTATCTGCGTAAACGCATCTACGGAATCTTCATCCATTCCTACTCCATGCAGGTAGATTCTTACGGCTAAAAGCCAATTGGATAAAGTGCTTGAGGATCTATCCTCACCACTATACTTTTCGCTTACTTCTGGCGCCTTAGGTCTTGGCCTATGCTGACGAGATGATTCTATTTTCCATGTATCATCATTTTGGTCAAACCTGGTGTTTCGGCTTTCGAACGAAAAAGGCTTGGGCATGTCCGTGCTCAAGACATCTCTGGTAATGGCGATGTTCTTGGATTCCAGTTTATGACCCAATTGCATTTGCAGACCGTTTGGACCCATGAAAGTGGTCGTAAACGTGTCGATTGTTGTGATAGGACTGGTATGGTAGGCCTTAAGTCTGCCAAGGTCCATGCGATTGCCTTGCAGTAGACCGACAAGGAGTCCTTGGTTTTGGAAGCGCCTTTTCTCCCGATGACTAATAGGCAGCGTCGTTGCTGGACATGTGGGACGGTCTACGTCTACCACCGAGCAGGGGGTTGCGCTTTCTAGCCTCACGCTGACGTATTCTGTAAGAAGGGGGTTGTTCTTTTGTGGGTCCGTAATGCAGGAGTTGTCTCGACTGTATCACTAACACTGTAGAAAGAGGAAGTAGGAGGGATTATCAAGTCAGTATTGTTTGAAGCCGGGATCTACCTACGAGAAGGATCGTCTAGTCTCAACTGGAGGGGTCTCGACAGCGGTGGTGCAGGATTTGGAGGGTGCTCGACGAGATCTTGCGGGGTAAGTGGCTTGAACGACCTGTACACGTTACTTTTATGGTAAAGTTTATGAATGTACTAATCGATACAAAGGCAAGACTGAGTGTTATACAGGCGTGGAGGCGGAACCAGCGATGGCAACCTCAGTGGCGGCCTGTCCTCATGGTTGCCTTATTGTTGTCTTATTGTTGTCTGCTTGTTGCCTTATTGCTGCAGCTCGTTGAGTAATCTGCTTGTGGCTTAATGGACAATATCAATTATGATTGAAGGGGGGGGGGGGGGGGGAGCGCAAGTTCAAGAACAGCCGTGATTGACTGTGGCATGTATGTCCACTAGATTACACTACGGTGACCCCACAACTATGGAGACGTGTCGCTTGCGCTCTGCTTCTTTTCGATTGCAATGGACACTTCTCTTTGCTTGCAATGAATACACCTCGTGCAAGCCGGATATCCCTGCAACCGAATCCTCACGTATGATCCCCTTGCTGTATACAGTATTTGCGCTGACCCTTGACAAGCAGCGTGTTCACAACCTGCGCACACAGGCCAGCGCCATGCGTGACGAAACGGCATCAGGTTCAACCGTCGATCCGGGGTGTCTCTTTATCGTGTTTTGCCCGCACCAGGATGTGCCCCGATTACCCCGATTATGGCTAGTAATCACAGAGACCTGCTTCACTGCCAGAAGCATGGACCAGTTTGATGGTCTGTATTCGTCATCGCATGCCCGATTGTAGCGATTGCAGCGTGAAAGTAACGTGCGTGTTCCGACCCTTAGGCATGTCCAGGAGTGAATGTGAATTGCCTTTTTGGGTTTCTCCCAAAGTCTCAAGACACAACTAACTTTGCTTGAAAGCCGCAGAATCACTTGCAATCCACTCTCGTGGCGTACCTGGCGGGACAAAGGCAAATGAAACGTCAGTACTCAACGGAAAGCAAGGAAGCTGCATAGCAGTGTTTTGAGAGAGGTGACTCACGCAGACAGTCCAGAAGCACTGCCTCTCTGGAACCTTTCTCCGTGCCCAACTTGGCTCCATACTCCCATCTAGCCGTGAGGGGCAAGCTCATGAGTATGCTCTCTATCCTCGCTCCAGGTGTGCGCAAGCCAAATTGTGTGCCTCGGTCATACACCAAATTGAACTCAACATAACGACCCTGCACAAAAGGCAATCAGTGTTGGTGCATAGATGACAAAGCTCGAATAGGAAGATGACTCACTCTTCTCAACTGCTGCCATTGCTTTTCACGGTCAGAGAACTGGGCGTCCTTGCGTCGGTGGACGATGGGTAGATAGCTCTCCACGAATCCTTCACCGCACGTCTTGACCCATGCAAACAGCTTCTCCTTCTCTTCGTTGCGTCCTTCCGGCACCGAGAGATCGTCGAAGAAGAGGCCTCCAATGCCACGTCGTTCACCGCGATGCTTTATGAAAAAGTACTCGTCGCACCATTTCTTGAAACGAGAGTACTGATCCGGACTGCAACGTGAAGCTATCGTAGAGTGGAAGTGGAGGGCATCGCTTTCGTAGAGGTAGGAAGGCGTGAGATCGCTACCACCTCCAAACCACCATGCTTTTGGTACGCCAGGGTTTGCAGGGTCTTCCACCCTGAGTACAGAGGAGGTAGGTGATCAGAATGAGGCAACTACGTCTACCGTGAGCCTTGTAGTGGACTCACTCAAAATACCTATAATTGAAATGCACGGTAGGCACATTAGGATTCCAGGGATGCATGACGCAGCTGATCCCACATGCTTTGTACGGAAGAGGGGTCTTGCCATCGTACCAACCAGCGAACTTGCCTGCATGGTCGGCAGTCATGCTCTCTACTGCACGTGGAGGAAGCTTTCCATAGACGACGCTGACGTTGACTCCTGCTTTCTCAAATACCCGACCATTTTGTAGCACGCACGAGATGCCCTCTCCACCCTGTTCTCTTAGCCAGCTATCGCGAAAGAAGACACCCGCTGTCTCATGGCTTTGACCTGCCGAAAGCTTTCCATTGATAGCCGAGGCTTCCTCTGCCTCGACGGCTTTCACGATTCGGTCTTGAAGTGACTTGACCCAACTTTCCATCCTTTGGGACATAGGCTTGCTTGTATCATCTTCAGGAGGTGGGAGGAATGCTTGAACTGCTTGCTTGATCTCTTGCTCACTATAAGGCTGTGGATGTATCGCCACAAGTGGCATAAGTCAGGATCCTGTCGCTTAATCGCATGCACGACAGAGCAAGACACTACTTACAGCTTCCACAGTCGACAAGTCAACACCTGCCTGGTTTGCAATTGCGCCTTTGCTCCAATTGGAGTATGCAACAGTGCCACCGACGGCAACGACGGCTAACAGGATCAACGGTGTTGTGGGTAGAGAACGGCCGTTCCTGTACGAAGCCTTTGAGCTGTCGCCCAGCGTAGAATGAAGGCGATGAGAAGAGGCTCTTGCAGATGTCGCTGTTGATGAACGCGAAGATGAGTGGAATGAGTTTGCTGCTGTTGCTGTTGCTGTGTCCTGTGCCGTTGTCTCCACTAAAGACCGCCTCGCACCTTCGACACCTGCTGAAGCTGCTTGAGCAAGACGGCCGAATTTGAGATTCTTCATTACTACACGTCTTGGTTCCTTTGGAAGTTCGGGAGGGTCTGGACGGTAAGGATTGTAGGCTTTCGAGGAAACGTGCAATTTGCTGCCTTGGGTGCTTCTCGCAGCAATGGTGACCGTCTTGCAAGAGGGTTTTAAAGAGTGTGAGCGGAACATTCTTGAAGGAGGGGATGATATGTATTAGAAAAAAGTGAGACACAAAGAAACTGCTTGTAGTGTTACTGCATTGGCAGTCGTGCTGTCCTGATCATGGTGTGCGACGAGCACCGGAGCTGCCTCTGCGATTCGGCCTTCCGATCGAGCGGCCAGGTTGTGCGTCTCGGCCAACGCAATGGTAAAAGGCCTCCGGTGCTCGCAAAAGCTGCAAAAATCACGGTTTCATAGAGTCCTTTCAGCATTATGTATTCTGATGTGTGCTTGAGCTGAAGCAATGCCACTATGTGTAATTCTCGAACAATTCTTGTAATTCAACGCAACATGGATCGCCATTACTCTACACGATCCTTGACCGTGCTGTCTCATTTGTCTCACAATGCAATCACCCCTTGACATATGTTGTACAGCAGGATCTTCCGATGACCATCATATCCTATCCGTTGTTCCAAGGTCCTGAACAGCACAAATACGTCAGCTTTTCTGCCCGCCGAAGCGCGCAAGGTGCACCTACATGATCCGCAACAGCTTGGTCTTCATCAACTTCGTGTCGAGAAGGGGACATAGACGATCTAAGCCGCGTTTGTTCCTCAATCTCGCCTTTCAGTGCCTCGGCAGCCTGCTCGAGCACATCTGGAGGTTGTACACCTCGAGTCACCAAAAATGGCGTCCAATGTAGCTTCTCGGCTTTGAGGCGGACGTGACCCTTCGCCTCCCACTTCCTGACATACTCTTCCATTTCAGCCCGTCTCTCAAAGGCTATGCGATAATGAGAAGGGAATGATGAGGCATCCTTGAACGCATTTCGTTCGTTTTGGCGACGTCGCGTGTGCTGATTTCCGTGCCAGGCCGGGTTGCTCGGCTTAGGGTAGACGACAGCGGGCGTCGAGCTGGTTGTGCTGTCAAAGTCCTGTGATGGCATCACGATAACAAGGTCATTCTCCTTCAATACATAATACGCTTCTTCTGGTACGATCGAGGTGGCAGTCGAAATATCGTCTATGCGAATGTTTGGCTGTTGCACTTGCGGCACAGCAAGGAGGTATTGCAGAATTGAGAGTTTCCAGTACGTACGGTACGTGACAAGACCGAGGTCCGAAAGTGGTTTTTCGGGCGTTCCCAGACGATTCTCCTTCTTGCTTAAGAGATAGCTGAAATCGATAAGAAAGTTGCCCCAGCCACGGCGCTGGCGTATAGGGAGAGTCATAATGCAGCTGACATTGTTGGTTGGACTCCGCTTTTCTTTAGAAAAATAGCCCACGAATTGACAACCTTTCTCGTCCGATTCGGTAGCGATATAGAAGAGGAAAGGCTCTACGTCGTAGTAAAGTGTCTTGTGATCTAGAAACATCTTTGCCAGAAGGCATAGATTTTGACAGTATATCTGTTGGATAGGGGAGATGACAAGCATGGAGAATTTGATCAGCGATGTGGCAAGAAAACAAACGCTAGTCAAGCAGGACAGAGTAGATCTTACCTTGTTCTTCCGCCCGTCAACTTCCCACACACTGATATTTCCATCGCGATAGATTTCGTCCCCCGGTGGATGTCGAGACCTGCACTTCAGCTACGATGAGTTATGATCCTGTCAGCATCCAGTTCTCGCATGGACCTTTGCGCCAGTGGAGCTTACTCTATGTCGAGACTCCTGAAAATGGCTAGCAAAGTATTTCAAGCAGAATTCGCAGAGCCATATCCTACCTTCTGCAACTTGAGCAAAGTCTTCTGGGTAAGGAGCCTGGTACCATGTTTTGATCTCCCATTCTTGGCCAAACCGTATAGCCTGAATGTTGGAGTAAGCACCATCGGGAAGTCCGGACAGCACACTGGCTGATCGTGCAGGTCTTCGTGTAGAGTAACTCTCCACCACCTGCTCCTCGACAAGCGTGCCTGCTGGTCCATCACTTTCTATCCTTTCGCGGCCAAGTGATTCTTGACCACGCAATCGGGAATCGAACAAAGGTGTCGCCAAACTGTCCCTCAAACCCCTTACAGCCGGGTGGATGTACCCATTTGCGCCAAAATTATCTATGCTCTTGCTCTCGGGCAGCGAAAAGAGCGTATCGCCATCTACGTCAAGATCATTGGCCTCCAACGGCGGGTAATAATCCAGACTGCCATGCAATGCGCTCGCTGCAGCATCGACAGCCAACTGGAAGAGTGCCTCGTCGTCGGGTCCTGGAATCCTATCGTCCTGTGCTGCATTCGGACCAGTCAGGTAGCCTCCGTACGGAAGATCGTCTTCAGAATTCTCCGACTGAAGCGTGTCTTCTTCACTGTCCTGACTTTCGTCTTCGTCCTCGGAAGGGCTGGGTCGATGTGGAGGTAGACGTAGCTTGCCGTAGCCCGCTCCGTGACCATTCTTGACAGGCAGACGTACCGCTGCGGCCTTGCGCTTGGGACTCGCAGCAATAGATCTTTTCGGCGGGGAGTTGCGGCTTCTGCGAGATGGGAGCAGAATCTTTGCAATGCGCCCAGAAGTTCGGGTAGCCAACTCGTTGTCGTCTTCTGAGAAATCGCCGTCTTCATTATTTCCCAATTCGAAATCTGTGTCATCGGGTGAATCGGCACTATCCGAATTTCGCTTTCTAGCCTTCCCCGGCGGGTCAACTTCAGACGAGGAGAAGCGTTTGCGACCGTTCCCATTATAAGTGACGCTAGAGATCTTGGACTCTACGAGTGAAGGCAGCTTTACTCGTGGATGGGAAAGATATTCTTCGCTATCAGGTAGCTCACTTTGGTAGGCACGCTGCTTCCCCTTGACCGATAATTGTACAAGACGCTTTGTATCAGACGATATCTCATCTGCCACCATAGCGAGGGAAAAGAGGTCTTCCTTGTTTCCAGGAATTTGCGAAATGGACTGTTGCTTCGGCTGACGACGTATTGTGGCGCGTGATGTCGATGTGGGCCCGGCCCACGTGCTGGCGCATGGAGGGCAGCGGAAACGAGCTGATGAGAAGTAAAATGTTAGATTCATGCTTTCTGTGTACCTGGAACCCGTTGATGGCTGGCACTTACCTTCCTCTGGGATGTGCTTAATTGGAGGGTTCAGACAGCCACCATGCCATGCTCTGTCGCAATCATCGCATAAAAAATAGTCTCCAGATGCATCTCCACACTGCTCGCATGCTTTGCATTCCAGACAGCACCACGGTTCTAATTTCCTGGGATCACAGTCTTCCAGCCCGCAGCAGCTTATATGTCCTGCATTGACAGGCGAGCCCGCGCACACGTGCAAGTTTGCGTTTGATTTCAGGAGAAAGAGAAGGAGTTAGAAGTCGAGAGATCAGTGGTGTGCCCCTCGGATATGCTAGAACTCTTGACAGAAAGGCAGCTACATCTACATACCGCTGTTTCCGCACAAGTGGCAAGTGACCATGCGTTCTGGTCTTCCATTTTTTGTTGGGTTGCTGCGCACATTACCTAAACAGAAGCCACAGATCTAGATGCGTGCAAAATTGAAGTTGTCAGAGAGGATCATGTTCGTGCTGTCCCTGTCGCCTTACTTGGGAGAGACTGCCTTGAGCTGGCACCTGTGCAGACTGGCCTCGCGACCGTGGTCGAGCCGATTGAGGGCTGTCGCCTCTACGGCTGCCAGGCATTTGCGAAGTTACACGCAGTGGCTACTGTGACGAGTCGCTCTGTGACAGGCGTGTTGAAGCTCACGGGACTGCGTGTCGCGAGAACAAGAGAGCTTGTCCACATCGATTGCCTTGATTACAGTATCACGGCTCACGCCGCCATCACCTGAAGTTGGCAAAGTCCCGACCACTATGGCGCTTTGATGATAGTCAACAGCAGACCGTCTGTGCCGTGAAATAGTCTACACACACGCGCAGTGCTGCCGCATAGTCCCAAGCTCAGGTGAGATCGTGCTGTTTACTGTAGATTGCACGCGTAGATCTGCGTGAAGTGGCGGTCCACGACCTCGCAAATGTGCCAATCACTGGGATGGCCAGTACGCCGTGATGCAAGGTAAGAAGGCGTCATTAAGACGCCAGCTACGGTACAACTGATTTGGTCGCGGATGTGCATCTGCTGGATTACACGAAAAGTCAGGCTGGCTGCCGACCAGGCCATACTTAGTGTTTCTAGATCCGAAAATGCGAAAAGCCTACATCTGCGCCGAGATTTGAGATCCCGTTCCTTGTCTTTTCCCTCTCATCTTTTCGCTTAACTGTTTTCCACTCTCCCCGTTTTCGTCCTGCGCGATTTCGCATCATTAACGTTTCGCCTTTAATCACTGCTAGCTGATAATGCGAGCGGACGATCAGTCTCCGAGCTCCGCGCAAGGACAAACGGCTTCCGGAGCCAGCGACAGGTATAGAACAATTTGGGCCCCCGGTATCCCGCTCTCTTCCATCGTTCATCTCCCACTGGGCTCCGGTATCTCACTCTCTCTCAGCGTTCATTGGCCAGACCATGCAGGCCCTGGCTATCTGGCATGACGCCGTCGACTCGGTCCATTACGACTGGATTCATGGAAGCTCAAGATTGTCTCTTTGGAGTATTGTCACCAGCATCACCTCATGCCTGCCTGTCTTGCTGGGTACAGTCCTTGCTGTGGTACTGGTAAAAACTCTCTACACCGCTTTTCTTGGTCCGCTGAGCAGTATACCGGCTGCTCACTGGTCTTGCCGATATGTCAACTTCTGGATAGGTGCGTTTCTCTGATCACTTTGCCTCTATGATCCCAAGTCAGCCGGGGTACGTCTTGAGTATCTCTCCTTCCACAGTCACCCATGATGCATATGACCTGCTCGAATTACATCGCCAATATGGACCTCTCGTGCGATACGGTCCCAACACTGTTTCAACTGCAAATTGGGAGGATTATAAGCAGATATATAACCCCCAGAACTCCCCATTCATGAAACACAAGAAATTTTATATGGCTTTTGTTGGATCGCCCTCCGTCTGGAATGTCTTTACTCAGACGTGAGCTTTTCCAGGCGAGCTCAACGCAGACTGAGCCTGAACAGGATATATCGGCAGAGACCCACAAGTTCACAGGAAGCGACGGCAAGCAATGTCACCTCTATTCTCTCGGCAATCGCTGCTCTCGCTCGATGCACTATTTCGGGAGAAGGCAATGAAAGTCGTCGACATGATGCTCGCGCGCTCTCGCAGAGGAGAGCCAAGCAACGTCTTGTATGCTTTTAGATGCATGACGATGGATGTCATCAGTTTGTTTGCTCGCCCTCTTCCATCTTCCGGGCCAGCCTAACGGATTTACCGCACTTTCAGCTCCTCTCGCATGGGGTAAATGCATGGACGCCCTCGACACAAGAGATGATTTCAAGCATCCGGTCCTTGTGGCGTTAGACCAGCAGGCAAGCTCGGTGCACTTGGTAAGTCCTGGTGCGAGATTGTTGTTTCACGCAGCTGATGTCATGCCTTATCAGCGGGCGATAGCACCTTCCCTTTTCTTCACAATTAACGCTTTGATGCCCGCAACTCTGGCTCCCCCATTCGTCAAGAGCTTTCTTGCTCTACTCAATGTAAAGTCTCCTTCCCTCAGCATATCATGAAGTGGTGATGTACTGACAACTTGTTCGTGGGCAGCAAGCTGCAGCAAACTACAAGGAATTCCTGTCAAACCGAGAGGAACGGGTCGCACACTCAGTAGGCGCTTGCATTGAGCGTCAACTTATAGACTAATTTGATCCAGTATTCCACCCGTTTCAGGCCCACCCATTGCTTTTCGATATCAGTCAGTACCTCTCTCCTGTGCGTCAAACTGTATCTGATAACTTGGGTTAGTTCAAAGCGGCAAGAATGGCGCCCCGCTGACTACCGACTTGGCCGTTGCGGAATCGATTAACATCCTGGTCGCCGGGGCGGACACCGTAAGTTCAATCAACCGCCATGTCTGCATCGCTTTTTAACATCGGCTACTCCTGCTCTAGACCGGTCACACACTTGGATGTACTTGCTGGGCTTTGGCTGTTCGCTGGCCGGAAACTGGTAAAAAGCTGGCTGAAGAGCTTTTACTGGCCTTCCCAGATCCGGCAGACATGGCTAGTGTTGGCCTCCATCAACTCGAGGAGCTACCCTATCTGAGTGCGTGCGTCCGGGAGGGCATACGAGGTGAGACAAAGACCAGCATCGGGCTCAAGTGTTAACTGCGGAGAATTTGACATATGCCCTCAATCAAACAGTCGCCGATGCAGGGAACGGGATGCTACCGAGAGTTGTCCCCAAAACTGGAGCCGTTCTGAGTGGTAAATTTTTGCCGGCCGGAACGATAGTGGCGTCGAGCGGCATGTACATGGCTCGAAGCGAGGAACTCTTTCCCGATGCCCGCGCCTTCAAGCCCGAGCGGTGGCTTGACGAAAACCACAAGATGTCCTACGCCCTGGACGCGTATCTGACTCAGTTTGGTAAAGGGTCTCGTCAGTGTATCGGCAAAAACCTGGCTATTAGCGAAATCTATATGACGCTGGCGCAGGTCTTCCGTAAATGCAATGTACAGCCAAGTGTCAGCACCCCTCGAACAGAACTGCACATGTGAGAGTGTTTATACGCTGGTCAAGACATCCGTGAGTGACTGACTGCCGAAACCTTCCCACTTTGACTACTTCGTCATTTCCGTTGCGACATACAGGGTCGAAAACTTTACTGGAGCCATCGATGGCCATGAATTAAGTCTTCATTTCAGCGCTCTGCAAGAAGCAGACGAGCATATGTGACGTATCATTGCTGTCCCTCGTCGCTACCATACAAGGCAATGCACCGAAGATATACTGGACACCCCAAAATCACAAGAAGGCTACATGTCCGCTGTTGCTACTACTGCTGAAAGGATCATAACCCGATGGTAGAGCGGCAGACGGACGGATCTATTGTTGCGATGTTAACAGCTGGGTAAGAAGCATTAGCGGGTTCTGTTGTGTACATGTCGCCGCAGTACTGCTCTCGGAATCTCCTTCAATTAAGGAAGACGCTCGAGTTCCTGAGCTTGGGGGTTGCGTTTTGGCCTGTACCAGTCCTGCAACAAACTTGCCCAGATCTTCAAATGTCAACGCGCCTGCCACTGGAACCGTTGCGGAAGACTCTGGGTTGTGGGCACTCCCCGGGGTTTGCGTTTCTCGAATAGTCTCAGAAGGTGTGTCGACACTACGCGATACGTTGTTGTTCCGCGGTCGACGCGTGCTAGTTGTACTTTTACGGGGTGCTTTAGCCTTTGGAGGTCGTCCATGTGAACCTTCGTAGACTTCCAGGCGTTCCCGCAGGTCTGATAGCTCCTGTCTAAGCTTCGAGTTTTCTTCCTGTAGACTTCGCATGAATCGTTCATTCGCCTCTTTCTGTGCTCGTTGCCTTTCCCTAAAAGTGCGACTCTGCTCGGCATTTCGTTTCCTTTTGAATTCTAGCTTGGCCAGAGGTACCGCTGTGGTGGTTGTCGACGTGGGAGCTGATGCGCCGTCGGCTTCACTCTGGCTAGCAAGGTCTTCCGAAGCACCGACTGCCGCCTTGCGCTTACGTGATGGTCTATGTTTGGCAGAGTTGCTGTTTTCGCGAGGGTCAGCGGAGCTTGTAGTAGTGGATTGAGCGGCTTTCGTTGTTCTGAGCCGTGGAGAGCTTGTAGTTGGGCGTTTTGGCAGAGGACCAGGGTAGTACAAGACTGATTGCCTGGATTTATCGGTGGAAGGGCGGTCATTGCTTTGAGACGCCGAGCTGACGTCTATGTCGTAATGAGAGTCGGGCGTGACGGAAGCTATCGCGGTCGACACCTCATTTGCTGCGTGACCAAGGTTCGTTGACCTGGTGGAGTTATCGGCTACCACAGCAGCTAGAGCAGCGCTGATAGAGCCCTTGGACGTTTGAGGTCGCTGTTCAATGGTGGATGCGGAAGTGCTGGCGAGAGGAATGGTGTCTAAGGGTGTTTCAAGCACGTGCTTGGCAAGGTCTGTACGTTCCAAAGCATTGAGATTCTCCATCAACCAGTCATATTCTGCACTGTCAAGGATTCCTTCGTTCTCATCGTCCTGGTCGACAACAGCATCGGTAGTTGAGCGATCCCGTTGCGTTTCGTGTCGCGGTGTGTCGTCTTCCTGATCATCGTCGTCGTCATTAAGCTCGCTGGCAGGAAGTACGAAATCTTCATCGTCACTCTCTGACTCGCTAGGAAACTCAAAGTAGTTGTCCATGGCCAGCATCGCCTGCAGCTCTTCTTCTGGTGGCGGCACTGGAATCCGTCCAGACCGCGTCGGTTGGGGATGATAGATAGATGTGGAGGGACGATGACCACTGGATTGATGAGAGTAATTCCCCAATGAACTAGCTTCGGCTGTGTCCATCACTTCTCGAGAGCCTGTCGAGGCGAAAGGGGCGTTGGTGTTCTTCGACGAAGACGTTGAGTGACTGCTAGCAGCAATTTGGGAGGAGTTTGCAGTGGGTACTGATGGGTCAGCAGTCGGTATCGAGTCCATCGCTGGAAAGTGAGATGCCACCATGGCGTAGAATGCCTCGTCAAGGTAGGGCGAGGAGGCTGCCGCTGACCGAGTCGCCATCTGAGAAGCGCGTAAATGAATGTGTGTGGATAAGCCATCGCTCCGGCTCTCAATACAGTCAGGGAGTCTGATTGTGAGAGCTTACCTCGAATGTATTAGACAAGCTTCAGGAGAAGGACTCTTAGCGCAGCCAACAACTTTATAGAAGTGGTAGGTCCAGGGCAGAGAGCGAAACATTGTCCGCAATGTCGATCAGCCTCGCGCCTGATGATAAACAGACAACAGTGACTGCCATGTGGTGCAACATATGGCCTCGCAGGGATCTGAACGACAAGGATATTGTTACTGTAAAAGACTCTGTGTAGCACGGTGCCTGCCATTTGATAGCATGTAAGTCGGAATCTACACAGTCGGTTAAATGACGCGCACATCTGCCTTCCACTATCATATCATAGTATGCGTTGAATTCGGAAAGGTGGAGGCACTACCGGTAGGTACAGAATGACTGGTATGTAAAGACTGATTCACTCGTCATTTAACAGCGGGGCCCTAGACATGTCCATCTGAAAGCTGTCAAGTAGTGGCGCAACGATTGTCTTCAAGGGAGCTATAGGCATTATTGGCGAGCAGCCAGTCGGCACAAGGAAAGAGCTAAGTAAACAACGTCGAATAAAGCGAAAGGAGGGCGCTAGGCCAGGTAGGGCACAAAGAAGCGACTAAGGAAGGGCATTGATCTAGGGAAAAAAACCAGAGACTGGCACTGGGTGAATCAAGTAGAAGTCACGACATGGCAGGACTATAGGCCAACGTCGGCAAGGGTAGAAGGATGACTTTAGGCAAGGACCTCATCGCCTGGCTGGGCGACAGCACTGGCAGCGCGTCGGAGCATCATCTGGAGGTTGTCGGTCTTGACATCCACGTCGCTGCGGCGTGCCTTGCGGAATCGAGCGGCTTGAGAAGCAGCGAGGAGGCAGGTACCAGCTTCGGGGCAATCACCGAAGTTTTGGTTGTCGCAGTCGACACTGCAGGCGTATCCTGTAAGGAGGCGGTACACGGTCAGCAGGAGCAAGAGCGAGAGCGAGAGCATATCTCGTTTGGGAAACAGTAGCGCACCTGGAGCGTCGCAGCCGACCCATCCAAGGTCGTTGACAACGCGAGAGTAGCACTCAGCGCCGGCGCCACCGCAGGTTCCGGTGGTAGCACCGCAGAAGTCTACGCCCAAGGAGGCACGTAAACATCAGTCATTAACTAGTATTTGAAGGATAGCCAACGGCCAAAATTGCAGCACTCACTGTAGCACTGGTCATCGTTGGCACATGTAGCACCGTTGCCAAGGCACATGCCCTGAGCGTTGCAGTTACCGGATGCAGTGACCTCGACTGGCTGGTTGTTGATGTCGACACCGCCGTAGGTATCTGTCGACATATGATGGTAAGCTTCAGTTTTGAACGCGTCGCCGTCGCGTCGGAGCAAGCGAAGGAAGGTGTGCTAGACTCACATGAGCATGGCTGGAAAGGAGTGCAGGCGTCTGGGGATGGCTGTTGCTGGAAAGCAGCGACGTAGGTGGTGGCTAGGCCAGCGAGGAAAATAACTTTGGAAGCGAACATTGTTTATTGATAATAGAGATTCCAGGTGGTTTGTAGGTATGAATCTTTAGGGGAGCTGAAGTTAAAAGAGTGTGAAAGAGTGTAGACAGTTGGCCTTGAACGACTATAAAAGAGACTGAATGAATGAGTGTGGTTGACTTGGTTGGGTAAGAAGAGAAGAGAGAGAGCAGACATGAGAAGCCATCTTTAAAAGACAGACTTTACAGCTGCGCCGAGAAGCAGAGAACGGCCAATTCGCCCTTGTTTATCCTGCTGAAACTTAAATTGCTTGCATTTTGGGGACGATGCCTTCAAGTCTTTCAGCGAAAGAGGCACGCAACGATGAAAGGTTTGCAGCTTCCTAGCGCGAGCCCGGCGCCCGGCACGATAGGCCTGGCAGCACCGCATGCCTTTGTTGTGAAGCGCGATTCCCACCCTTCAGGCATCCCACAAGCGTTTTCTTTCCTGTTTCCCAGTCTCTTGCAGACTTCCCATGGCATGCGCCGCGCCGTGAATTGAAGAATTGCATGCCGAGACGCGATCGAAGAACTAATTCGAGGAGATGTTGAACTGAAGCATTTCGCTCAGGCTTTTTCGATCGTGAAAGAACGAACCGAGACGGCAAACACGCTCGTATGGTGCAGGACAGCTTGTTGTTGTTCGCAACGTTTTGGTCATCTTCTTCTCGGGTTCTTTGCGGTGCCTACCATTGCGGTACCGCAGATACCATTCTCTCGCCATTTTGGCCCATCTCTTGTGCCGTTTTTGTATGATGTCCTGCGACGTTCTTTGCTTTGTTACGGTGTGTAATTGGTTTGTACTACAGGTGTGCTTTGTACTTCCGGTCGTTTCGCGTGGCATTCCGAGTGTGGCGCAACTCTTTCCATTCTGTACAGTGTCTAGCATTGTGACTCTCTCAAGATGACGGCCATTCCTTCTCTCAAGCAATACATAAGCATGTGAAGTAGAATATGTGGATACCGTACCTTCACACTTTCTTCGAGACGTGATACACGATACCGGGATCGGGTTCGGGGCGCCTGCCATGATCTATGCGCTATGTGAAGTAAGAGGACCTCGACAGTATATATCGGCCGGCCAGGCGGACTACTGCTTCAACTTGCGTTGCCGTGACCTAATCTAGCATCTGCACAATAGGGACACTGCTTGATGTCTTCCAGAGCGCTTGCTGCTTCGGTCGTTATATGCGACTTTATCATTGCCTGCATTTAGGATCCCAACGACTCTTCGTGCAGGATCACATCAGGTCGAGGCACATTGCATGACGAACGCCGTGGGAGAAGGCCTACTTAGAGTAATCTTGCGTGCTATTGCCGGTCCGACACAACCGGATAGTGAAGCTTGTCTAGAGGGTGTTCAAGATCATTGCTCGAGTATGAGAGAGGAAGGGCGAAGATCGCAGCGCTCTATATCACTACTTCTACCATGTCCATCTTCAGTATAGCACCTCGCAGAGATCGGCCCCATCCGCCAGCCAGTGCGTGTCTGCAAACGGGACATGTACCTTCTAGGTCCTTGCCGGCTACTGTCGGGATGTCTTGAAGGAGTTGTGGTGTGATGGGCTGAGCAACCATTGCCGCATGCAGGCAGGGTCCGCAGCTAAGTTGTAACCAAGCAAGGTGAGATCACAAGCGATATTCGTGAGCTCGAGCCCTCACCCTTATTCAACAACAAGCTCACAATGTATGGCCACACTCAGTGATAACCAAGGGAGACGGCGACCCCAGGCAGATGGGGCAGACCAGCTCGGCCAGAGTCGATGTCTGGTCTTCTTGGATGGGCATCGCAGGAGCATTTGTAGACGGTTCCATAGATGCCAATACTCCACATTTCCCAGTAATTGATGCAGCAAGGCGGGCCTGTGGACTCGCCAGAGGTCGAAGTGTAGGTGTAGGTGAGTCCTGGATAACGATGGCAGATGTGGATGTTTCGCCTTCTCGCCCTCGAGACGATGCTGACTGCTGGGCAACCGAGAGGAGATGGTCGAAGTGAAAAGATCCTGGAAGACCAGGTAGTGGTTCGGACGAGGTGGAGTTGCGATTCACTTGCGAGCTCACGGCGACACGTGGTCCTGATGCAGATGTCTCATCATATGGCCGAAATCCTGGTAAATATTCAGAAGCTTCAAATCCTTCCTGTGACACTTCTTCCTCGTCTTGTAGAACATGGCTAGGACTTGCCAGGCGGCTGCCTGTGTCCGCTTCGCTAGTATCCTCCATAAATTCGTAAAGGTCTTGAAAAGATTCGGCAGGGACAATGCGCTGAGGAGCTGGCGGAATAGAATAGCTAGCCACGGTCTCGGTCACTTCGTGAGGGCCAGCGTCCTCTATGATGCTGTGCGGTTCCAAGTCGGACATGTCCCCATAGCTTTCGTCTTCCAGTGCCGCATTATTGTCTTCGAGCCTCTCAAAGTCCAGTGGCAAAGTTGGGAAGATCCGCTGAGCAGGGCGAGACGATGCAGGAGGGGAGGCGGCTACGACAGTAGCGGGGTCCATAGCTTCGTAGATGTCGTGGAATGGCGCCAGATAACCGGTATGTCTACCATAACCTTGAATATCAGACGCCTCTGATGTCTGGCCGAAGACGGTTGTTGTGCAAACGACTTGTTGTCACAGCGGACGGAAAGAAGGCGAGGTATGCAAGTCGACTTTGGATCGTCGTGTCTTTGATAGTAATATTAATGGTAGAGCAACGAGACTGCGCAGCCTTTCAGAAGTTGTATATCGATAAAAAGTGCGGCTGGTTGGTCTCGTTGGGAGGAGCAAGCTGCAACGAGGAAGTGCCAGGCCAGGCCATGACGATGATCGACGCCGAAGCATCACCATTGCGGCGAACAAGCAAGTCCCCCAGCAGCGAGCCTTCTACGAGCTGCCTCTACAACGTAGCTACTGCTTTACTGATGTAAGCGGTGCGGTGATGTACTTGCAGTATTGGCTGTAGAATATGCACAATTGACTCTGTAGCGTAAATTACACTTATTGGCAAGCCAGATGCTCCGCATCAATCGCTAAGCAGAGCATTCATAACTCTGCAGATGATCATAGCTCTCGTAACGTTGCTTTAATGAAGTACGGCGGACTCTCCCCTGATATTGGGCTTCTTTAGACGGCTTCCGTCTCTTGAGACCTGCTTGACGTTCTACGTGCTGATCGAATGAGCGGCGCCAGGTTAAAGATTCCTGACACATCATGGTAGACAACTTGGAAGCTGGAGCTTGTCTCTCAGAAGATCAGCGGAAACCGATAAGTCATGTACTTCGCTATACTTAGGCCTATTTGCTCCGTCTGAAGCTTTGCTGTACCCGAAATGGGTCTCTGATCGTCTTGCAGTCCCCAGCTTTTTGCTGCATCTCCAGCTTGCTTTCGCTCCAGGGTTATATATGTCTGGATTTGGGAAAGTTGTCTCACCACACTGAACACAACACCACGACCTCAAACAGAATCTTCTGCGTAAAGCACAAGAGAGCTATCCTACGAGGTCCTGCCGCATCGGCAGCTGGCCCGCATGGCGTACTCCGCACACTCTCGAGAAGACAGCCATTCTTCATACTACCCGAGAGCCCCGGTCAGCAACTCCCGACACGCATCCCCAGAAGCCGAGTTAGAAGACCACTCACAGACTCACGGCAAACACGATTCTGCATCTGCTCTTTCCGACGGACACCGAACGTCGAGCTCCGCTGGCGCTGGCGAAGCGTCAGCACAGCAGCACACTAGCAACGGCAGCAGCGGCACTACCACTGTCACAGGGCTGTACGACGGAGCATCTCCATTCTTTGGTAGCTCTGGCATACATTCTTCCTCAACAAGACGCTTTCCAAGTCCTTACGGCACTCCCGTCAGTACTCCCGGCGCAGGCGGCTTCTATCCACCTCTGAGCATCAGCTCGAGTCTGCAAGCGAACGGCTCGCGCTCCCCATACCCTCCGTACATACAGCAGCAATCTTTGCTCAATCGCACTCAGCATCATAACTACGCTCACGATACGCAGCAGGGCCTGCATAATCCCGTTATTGCTCCATCCTACCTCCAGCAACAGCATCATTCAAATCACCCAAGTTCGTCTGCTAATATGCAACATTCCGTCTTCGCAAACGGCGTCTCCACGCTTGTTCACTCTAATGTAAACATCTCTCAGGGGAGCCCGAGTAATGTCTTGGTTACGGCTGTTGATTCTGCATTAGGCGAGATCGATGACGATGACGAGGAGGAGGATGGGGAAGAGGATAGCAGTGCAGAAGACGAATCATCCTTTGGTGATGACCCGGCTTTCCAGGAAGACACTCTCGATACGAACACACGCAAGAGGCGCCGCAAAGCAGGATCAACCCAAATTGTGAAAGGCAGTACTGCTAATGTCAAAAAGGTGAAGGCTGAGGATGGTGCCCCTGCTACAAAGGCAAATCGCAAAGGCAAAGGCAAAGCAGACATGCCAGTAAAAGACGATGCAGATTCAAAGTCCAAATCGACTCGAGGGAGCAAGGCATGCACGGTGTGTCGGCGCCTCAAGATGCGGTGTGAACCCGCTCCCGATGGTGATGAATCTAAATGCAAGAGGTGTCGAGCCGGTGGACACGAATGTGTCTTTGAAGAGTCTCAGCGAGGACGCCGGAAGAATATAAAAGCTGATGCAATGGCGAAATCAATCAGGAATATGGAGAACACCCTTGAGACCGTTCTCAAAGCCATCGCTACAGGAAACACGCATACTGTAGCCGGAATGTCGCTAGGCGTGGATGGCAACCTGATTGCAGCCACAAGCCAGTCGGCACCAGCACCAGCGCCAACTATCTCCCCTCAGCCTTCAGCCACCCCTCAAGTCAACCTCTCCTCTCTCCCCAATATCGACCCAAGCCTTACCAAAGTTGCGTACCCAAGCATATCGCCAGGTCACCACGCACGTTCTGCAGAAGGTGATCTCATGTCTAATGGGCTACCGGATGGCTTTTCCAACACGGCGCCGACATCGCACGGCGTCTTTCAAATCAAGACGGAGGAATCCCTGAACGGTGGTAATGGTCAAGGTGGTTCTCCAGCCTTGCGGTTGCACTCACTACCTGAGCCAGAGAACACGTGGGCACCGCTTGGGCTGCTTGCAGAGGCATCACTGGAGAACAATCAGTCTAAGCGTCGACGAAGTACATTCACTGCTAGTGATTTGCCTAATAACTTGAGTGCTATGGACGAGATACGGCAAGCGCGTGCTCGAGAAGGCGAAGACAGGACTGGAGATACCGGCAAGCTGGGCGTGGCTAACGACGCATATTTTCAGCCTGGCCCTTTCAACAGTACGTCATACTTGCTCCTACGTGGCTTGTCCCTTTGCGTGACGCGCTGTCCCACAGTACTCCCGTTGCGCCAACTCATGATTGACAAAAATCTTCCGTCACCGCTCCTTACCGAGAGAATCATAACCGTCGAAGAAGCTGTTATGCTGTTTAACCTGTGCGTACATATCAAGCTCTCATCTCTACTGCTAGCTCCGCTGACTATTTGACCACAATCGCTGACATAGCTATCACAAGGAATGTTCGATGTTCACTGCACATTACTTGTTAGAAGACTGGCATACACCCATCAATGTCAGCTCGCGTTCGACCTTCCTCTTCACGACGAGTAAGCAACTATACAGAATAAAATCTTGCATAAGTTCCAAGGTCCTTCTGATCTGTTCCCTCTCCTTCCCTCTCAGTATGTGCTGTTGCCAGCAAGTTTTATGAAGCGCGACCGGAGCTATATGGATTGTGCATGCCATATGCTCGGAAACTAGCCAGCGATATGATAGAACGAGGTTTTAAGTCGATCGAAATAGTACAAGCATACATGCTCTTAGCTTACTATAACACACCAACTGAACGTTTCGAGGACGACCGAACCTGGACCTATATTGGCTTAGCTATTCGGATGGCTGTAGAGCTCAACCTCTGGCGGAATCCCAAGCAACCGCCGGATCTTGACGAGGAAGGGATAGCGAATTTCACTCTGGAAACAGTCAATCGAGAGCGGACGTGGTATCAAATCTTCATAATGGATGTAAGTGTCCAGCCACTCCCGATGCCGCTATTACAAGACACCTGACTGTTCTCCGTAGCGATCCATTGCGATACAAACCGGGCGACCTCACTCACTGCGGGTTGGCAATTTCGAGCGTAGTGCAAGGAGTTGGTCGCTGCGACCCACGTCGCGCGTTCCTGATGTTGGACTGGCCGCAAGTACGCACTTCGTCATGGCCAGCACTATCATAGGAACATGACTGACTCTCATACTTATGCTCTACCAGTTGTCGAGCTGTACAGGATCACGTCAGGTTTCCAGGATCTCTTGCAGCTCTCCTGCTTTGAACGATCGGGCGATGCCAACTTGAATGATTAGTATGCAGTCTTCACCCATTCTACCTCGCACTCCTCAACAGAGCTGATCGGCCGTCTCATAGTGCTATCGTGACGAGATCTGTAGATAACGCCTTGGAAAACTGGAACACCGAGTGGGGCAGTGAGTCGCTGCCTGGGTATTACGTTTTCAAAGATTGACGAGGCCTTTCGTCGTTAACGCCAGAGCTTCTCTTTTCAGCCAGCGCCGCAGATGCACCGTCCGGCCGCCACTTGGCCTTCACTGCCGCGATGAAGGTTGGTTGTCTTCTTATTTAGCTTATAATCGCCAGCTGGTATGCTTACCTACGCATCTCTCGATCTGCACAGTCTTTCTACTACCAATACCACCGTCTTCTCGCGTATTCGTTCGCTCTGCAACAAATTGTCAAGGTCTCTTCCAGCAGTTTGGAGATTCTGCCATATTTTCTTCCTGCTTATGAAAGCGCAAGTCAAGTCCTCAAGACTGCAAGAGAACAACTGCATGCACTCGGCCACCTGAAGTACGCACCAGATCTTGTGTTCATCAATATTTCATATGCGGCAGTCTTTCTCCTCAAACTCCTGCGTCCAGAACTCGCCGAATTCACGGATTCCGACCGTATACTTAATGAGGTAGAGGAGATGGTGGCCACTTTAGAGCAGTGCAGTGTAGATGCGGTACACACTCCCTCCCTTTACGCTGGCTTCTTGCGCTTGTTGCTGGCGGCCAAGCGCGGAAAAGATGCAAGCGGCGACAATGGCATAAGATTGGACCCTGCCTTGGCCAGCAAGCTGTCTGCTGATCAGAATCAGCACTTTAATGGCCTCAGTGCGACTCTAGCAACTTCCGCTCCTGCACGACAAGAAACTTCAGATACTGCGGGGACTGTCCCAGCCATCTTTGCTCAGGATATCGGTGGCAGTGGCAACCGACCGAATGGCACAGGCGGCAATACAGGCGCATCAGCCTTCATGTCTGGCGAGCCATCCAATCAGCCTTCTGGCGCTTTCTGGAATCTTGATCAGCTTGGTCAAGCGGGATTCTGGGAGAACTTGTCTATGCGTGAGTCCCCGGATATCGCTTTTGCAAAGTGGCCCTCTTCGATAGAAAGGGGCCTATACTGAACCACTGCATTCCGATTTCTCATAGCTGGCCTTGGCTCTCCTCCGACATACGGTCTGTCCGCCGGACATCTGTTTCAGGGCGACCCATGGCCATTCAGCACGCCCAACTCCGCCGCACCATCGCGAACGACCTCTCCACGGCTGGGGGCAAGCAATGGAAGCTTCATCTCCATTCCCAATATGCCTTCTTTGTAACAGCTTGAGCGGCACCTATGCTTATATAGTATCTATGCTTTCATGTAGCAGAATCTGGAAAGTAGAGCAGGTCTAATTCATTTGTAAATAGATTCGAGGTGATCCCTCATCTGGACCCGTGCAAAATCAACATGGGTCGTCTTTAGCATCTCCCCGTAGGATTTCCGTGTTCTTTGCTTGAAGAGGTCAGGCAAGCTTCTTGCTAACGATCAGGCAGCGTCTCCAATGAATACTTTTTTGCTTTGCCCAAGACGCTGGTCCATTGCAGCTTGCAGCTGTGTACAGAAGCTGGCTCTATATGGCGCGATCGAGTCGGCAACAGCGACACTGGTTCCAGGTTGCACTATAGCCTACTATTGAAGACAATCGCAAGCTTACATGCTTGTCGAATCCAACTGCCGGGATCTCCTCTACTGGTATTATTCATTTGTGAAAAGCGGCCAGCGGCGCTCCCCGACGGCGGTCACTCCGCTCGCAGAGCAACTTCAACAACCATGTCTGCCGGACTGCTGCAGCGGCTATTCCAGAGCGAACACTTCAATGTACACTTGGCAGTATCATAGTATGTTGTTCAGCTTGGCTTGTTTGAACTGTATAGCTAGGTGAGCGGCTGTTGACGCGAGACTTCTTCTGGACGCGCTGCGATCAGCCTGCGCACCTACAAGGACTCGGTCGGCATAACGTACTACATCGCGCACAAACTTGCTCAGGAAGATGAGGAAGAGTTGGAGTTCTATTGGCCTCAACTGTGTCATCTCGTCGTCTCACATGATAGCGACAGCGGAGCGCTCGAGAGCTTCATTATCACAAAGTGCGAAGAGAGCATACACCTATCTATGCTGGTAAGCTGTACAACCGGAAAGGACTGTCTTCAGGCTGATTCAGCTTGGCTACTTGCTTCTAGACCCTCTGGCAAATGCAGGCTTCCCTGAGCGATCTCTCTTCAAGGCCTACTTCGGCACCGTTTGCCACGTGTCGAAGACTATACAATCGGGCGCAACACATTATCTTTGGTGACGCTCTGCTAGAAAGTGCAGCAGACGCCTGTCAAGCGCGCCGGAGGCTTAGATCGAACAGAATAAAACCAGCCGTCGTGGGCATTGGCATTGTTCTAGCCGCCATCGCGCAACCACAGCTTGCAAGCTTTGAAGGGCAAGTCGCAGTCGAGGAGGGCCGCAAGAGAGGAGAAGCGGACTCGAGTGACTATGCTGTATTTGAACCTTCGTCCTTGAGTGATGTCGATGAGAGTGATAAGGAGGAAGTCCAGTCTGGAAGGATTTCTGCTCGATCTAGGACGGTATCTGCCAGTCAACAAGGCAGCAGTAGTCGTAAAACTGCCAGTCACTTGACTGCGGAAGTCCCGAAAATAGTATCCAACTCTACATATACACACAAAGCCGAGCGACCTCTTACTTCTCCGTCCTACTCGCCTGGCGCGCCTCTGCAGCATCCCGACAGTTTTAGCGAGTTGGCTCTTGTCCGCGAAAGGGAGACATCAAACAAATCGTTACGAAATTTCACGCTGCGAAGACCGTCAGCTACCGGGAGTGCTGCATCATCCTTGTCAGGCTCCGACCGACGGGGACCCTTCCACAGTATGGTCGACCTTTCAAGCTCTAGCTCTCAATCTAGGCAGAGCAGTGTTTACCCTGCTCTCAAGCAAGCCACACATGGCACGCAGAGTGCTTCTTCCGACTATCAGACCGTTAAGGGCGCAAATCTCAGCCTAGTACCACGTTCAGCGCGCTACATAGCCAAACACTCTTTGAAGAAGTCTAAAACTAAAGTGCCCATAGCATCTTCGCATTCTCCTCTCGGCTCTCCACGTCTCGCAAGCTCCACTCCGTCTCTACATCCGTACTCGACATCCATGAACAACCTTTCTACCAACGGAATCCACCCTGCACATGCGCTTTCTCCTGAGACGCTATCCCTCCTCTTACGATCCTATGCGTGTCGTTCTCAGCTCGACTTGCTCACCTCTCTTCAGGACATTGCAACACGCTTGATCCTCGTGCCAAAGCCCGCTCGCCTGTCCGCACTTCGTGCAGAGCTGACTGTTCTCAATCACGGTCTGCCTCGAGGCTGTTGCCTTTGTCTAGGCTGTGCAGGGCAAGCCACTGGTAGTCTGGTATCTACAGACAGTCGCAATAGTGGTTCGACCTCTTTGGCGCTGGCAAGCGTCAAATCAATATTCTCGCGATCCGCGACTGCAAGCCGTAAACGCCCGCATCATCGCATTGTTCGCATATCACCGTCAGAGTCCGTGGTGCTCAACTCTGCAGATCGAGCACCTTTCCTTATCCATGTGGAAATCCTAGAAGGTGATCTTGACTTCGACCCGAGCCGGCGGCAGAACGCCGAAGACATCCGAAGCGTATTAGCAGAACGGGAAGGCAAGATTAGCAAGACTCGTAGCTCAAGTGTGGAGAGCCTTTCTACCAGCGTACCAACTACACCACCAGCCATACATGAAGGCAGCCCTTCGACGCCTTTAGAAGCTCGCCCAACCCGTGTCTTCGATTTGAAAGATGAAGGCGAGCCGCACTGGTTGTCGTCAGGCTATGCGGCTACGCCACGCGACACAAGCGAGGAGAGGGGATTACCTGACGCAGGCGAGGAGATAGACTTGGTCGAGCAGGTATACGGAACGCTATCAGTGCACGATGCAGCGGCTGCTCCCGTACCTCAATACCACCCGCAAATACACAATCGTTCCGTAGAGGAGAAGGCATGGCTACGTGCTGAACGCCGCAAATCATTGCATATGCGTACTGGCTCGCAGGATCATAAAGACACAGATGGCAAGGTCATTCCCCTAGACTCGACACGCTACCGCAAACCCTTGACAATAGACGAGTATGCCGAACGCATGAGGATGGCAGCCATAATGTTGACCCAGCTCAATGCTTCGCAACAAGCACCTATGACTCGTGCGGACGCCGTGACTGGAGTGGTCGGCGCCGGAGTAGGGATGGGTGTCAATCTGACATACGGAGTTGGCTCTGTAGTCGGGTCGGTAGTAGGAGTCGGAGTCGATGCCGTCAAAGCTAGCCTTGGTTCGCGGAGAAGATCGTCCGTTGTGGCAGCTGACGCCTCATCAATTGGACAAGCTGCCGCAGGGGTGTCTGCACCGATCGATAGCACGACAGCCATTGAGGGGCTCTCAAATGTATCAGGCGCCGCCAATCCAGCAATATTTCCAAACGGCGCCCGATCTCAGACATCAGCCGACCTTACAAGACCGCAGATTGGACATGCCAACTCCCTGCATCTCGGCAACCAGCCCCGTCAGCGCGTGCTTACTGCACAAGAAGCTGCGTCAATTCGGGAGAGGATCATGAAGGAGATGATGGCCTTGGAAGATGAACGCATGGGTCGGATGAAAGTGTTGACGCACTCCTCGCGTGTACCTATGTTGGCCGCCAACGCGCCCGCGGAAACCACAGAGGAGGAGACGGTAGTCATGCGCGCCATAAACAAGGACGATCCGTCAGGTTCTGTGCTATCAGAATCTTGGAGTGAGAAGAAAAGTCGAATCAGGAAAGGCAGTCCATACGGGCACCTCCTAAATTGGGATGTTTTTAGCGTTATCGTCAAGACGGGCGCTGACCTCAGACAGGAACAGTTGGCGGTTCAGCTTATCAAGGAGTTTGGACGGATATGGACAGAGACCAAAGGTCCTCATTGGGTACGATTGTAGGTAGTCTGCCGGCCATAGCACCGACCCGACCTTTGCTGACATGTGGAATATTAGCTTTCGCATCCTGGTGACCTCCGAGAGCACTGGGTTGATGGAGACCATCACGGATGCTGTGTCTGTTCATTCCATCAAGAAAGAGGCCTACTCTAAGCTGGCTGCTCAAGAGACCGCTCAGGCTGGCTACTTGCCTTCTTACACTCTTTTTGACCACTTCCGGGCGGAATTTGGAGAGCCTGAATCGCCACGCTTTCGCAAGGCGCAAGATGCCTTTCTGAAAAGTTTAGCAAGCTACTCAGTGATCACGTACCTGCTTCAAATCAAGGACCGTCACAATGGCAATATTCTTGTCGACAAAGCAGGGCATCTGATGCACATAGACTTTGGCTTCATGTTGTCGAATTCGCCGGGGTCCCTCGGGTTCGAAATGGCGCCTTTCAAGTTGACTCAAGACTACATTGACATTTTGGGCGGGGTCGAAGGCGTCAAATTCCTTGAGTATCGCACGCTCCTGAAACGCTTGTTCATAGACGCTCGACAACATGCCGAGCGCATCATTACGCTCGTAGAATCAATGCAAACAAATTCCAAGTTACCTTGTTTCGACAACGGTACGGCAACAATACAGCAGCTGCGGGACCGCTTCCAGCTCAGTATGTCGATACCTCAACTGGAAGAGCATGTGGATCGCCTGGTAGTGTCTTCAGCCGGAAGCGCCTTCACGCGTCTGTACGATACGTTTCAACGGCACTCCCAGGGTGTACTATAGAGCAATTTTCATGACAGATCTTGGAGACAGAGATTATACAACGCACGACATGGCAGGCAAAGACCCAGCTGTCTCAACATGAACTTTCGGACGAATTTTCAAGCATCTTCTGACTTCCACCCTCTGGTGTTCAAAAGATCTTTCGCATTGTTTACGTAGACTCCCTGGATATCGTTCACCCCTGTCAAGACCGATGGTAGACTTTTGTCCATCATGTTGGCTAACATTTCTACTTTGTCGATGGGGGTAAACGGAAAGTCGCTGCCGTACAGTAACTGCTGCACGTGAATATAAGGGAGAATCATCTTGCATTGATTCGGCCATGCCAGACCGGCCATATCGAAGTAGAATTGCTTGCTCGACAGCTTAGCACGCACATAGTCGGGAGTGATGCTTTGATCAACATTGGCACCGGGTACCAGAGATGCGAATACTGAAAATCGGTCTACAAGGGGTGCCAAGGTTCCTCCGCAGTGAGGCACGATGTAAGTGATGTCGGGAAATTTGCTGATGGTGCCCGACATGAACATGTTGATTATAGCTCGAGCAGTGTCGAAGAGGAATTCCATCATCGGAGCTGGGTATTGAGCAAGTGGTGAAATGGTTTGGCAATCTGCGCCTTTTGCTCCGGCGCTTGAGGCAGGCGAGGAGGCATTCACCATGCAGGGGGTTGTAGGATGAATGAAAACTATCGCCCGTCTCCGATTGAGCTCTTGAAATAAAGGCTCGAAGTCCGGGTGTCCTAGATATCTTCCGTGTGCATTGGTTTCGAGAGTGACTCCTGCGTATCAGAGGGCCGAGCTTTGTCAAGACTGCGTGCACATTTGAAGCGCGGCATGGCTTACCATCGGGATCCAAGTTGTCGCAGGCATATTTCAGCTCTTCTAAACTACCCTCTACGTCAGGCAGGCATAGTGAAGCCCAATAGCCAAAGTTTATGGGTTGTTCGCGCTTTAATCTTGACGCGTATTCGTTCGCTTCCCTGGTCACTTGTCGCGCAAGCTTCGTGTCACCAGGGACCAGATGGGTACCAGGGCTAGAAGAAACGCTTTAGAGCAGGTAGGAAGCTATTTTGAGCGACAGGTATCTACCTAGAAATGCTCAAATAGGATTTCGTGACGTTAACAGCGGCAGCCATTTGAAGGTGTGCTTCTGGGGACCAGGGCTGCATCAGACGAAGTCAAAACATCAGTCCGGTGGGATGAATCCTAGTCTGTAGATGAAGCTGACTGGAATTGCAGGCATTCCATCTGGTTTCGAGTGGCCAGTTTGTTCTAGTGCAGTTTTGTAGGCAGGTGGTACAAAATGTGAATGGACGTCTATACGGGCCGGCATGCTCATGTTCGGTGCTTGGGTATTGGTGGTCTATAGGTTCTGCTTTGATGGGAGTAATTTCCGATAGTCTTCTGAAGTTGGTAGCTACGGCGCGTGAAAATCCTATCCAGAGTTCGGGCAAGAGGGCACGCAAATCAACGATTTTCTTGTCGCCGGCGGGTCAGCTGTATGTGACTGCCGATGCTGACTTCCACACAGTCGCCTTCTTTAGTCAGACTTACTATCAATGGTCGCCCTGGGGCTCCATTGCTTTGATCATATAAGCGTTCGGTCCCACATCTTTTTCGTTTGCCCCACATGTGGGAAAATGGCATAGCCGCAATTGCATTGCCGACAGCACTTGCAGAAAATCAAATAGCCGTTTCCCGCTATTTTGATGTCGCAGAAGAATAGCTTCATCTTGACTTCCTCGTATTCGTCCTCGTCAACTCCATTCTTTACAAGACACAATGTCCGCCTGGTCGAGACTCGTTCGCTTCGAAGACGAGCAAGGCAAGGTCCAGCTGGGAGAGCCGGTGGATGTTTCGCAAGACGTCGGACTAGCATGCGCCGCCGGGGAGAAAGTCCAGGTCAAGCTTATCGAGGGAGGCTTGTACGACGGCATCGTCACTGACGAAGTTGCTACTATCAAGAGAGTGGGTGACGCTTCCACAGCTGTCTATGAACGAGTCGAAGCTGACTTCCTGCACGTCCGTCCCGATCACGACCTTTGCATCTGTTCCACACAGCTACTAGCACCCCTTACCAGAGATGACTGCAGCATAATAAGATGTCTTGGCTTGAATTACAAAGGTGGGAATCTGCGTCTTCTCGACAGGTCAAGCCGAAGGCCGCTATTGACAAGCTTCCAAACCCACAGCTCATGCGGCTGAAGCCAACCTTCCACTGCCTGCTGCACCCATCCTATTTATCAAGCCGAGAACTGCACTAGCTGGCCCAGGAGACTTGCCTGTATCCAAAGCAGCTCAAGATGATCAGCTCGACTTCGAGACTGAACTGGCGCTCGTCATTGGCAAAGATTGTCGAGATGTCACCGAAGACCAGGCGCTGGATTACATTCTAGGGTGAGATCATGCATAGCGCGTGAGCGGGCCCTTAACTTGATATCAGTTCACTAACACGGTTGCGCTTCTAGATACACTGCATCTAATGATGTGTCTGCTAGAAAGCTTCAGACCGCCACATCGCAATGGTATGCAACGTTCCGCCGCCGTCAACGTGACTCCATCGTATTTTTTAGCTGAGACTGTGACCCGTCTGTGCGTATAGGTGCTTCGGCAAAGGGTTGGATAACAGCTGCCCCATCGGACCAGTGCTAGTACGACCTTCTCTCATTGATGGAGATAAGCTAGACTTCAAGGGTGTTCTTTCCGGCGAGACTATGCAGGCATCGAACACTGCGTAAGCTCTCCTTCAGTCACTTTTACATAGATTCCCCTATGGACTGCAAGCTAATCTTTTGCTCGGGGTGTAGCGATATGATCTTCGGTATCAAGCACACCATTTCGTATCTCAGTCAAGGCACGACACTCGAAAGAGGCTCGATTATACAAATGGGAACTCCAT
The DNA here is from genome assembly GCA_023628255.1 of Cystobasidium sp. 2NF920. NCBI lineage: Eukaryota > Fungi > Basidiomycota > Cystobasidiomycetes > Cystobasidiales > Cystobasidiaceae > Cystobasidium > Cystobasidium sp. 2NF920. The sequence continues at coordinate 36,814 of JAMALA010000082.1, read as the reverse complement.
CTGGCATTGGCTGGGCCAGAAAACCACAACGCATAGTTCAAAATGGTGAAGAGATGCGCATTTGGTTCGAGGGTATTGGCACTCTGGTTAACAAGTTTGTGTTTGAGTAGCTGCCTCCACTTCGGTTGGCTCGCAGGTGTTATAATCTAGATGCAAAAACATTCATACTTTCTGCGAGCTTGTGGCAACTGTGTTATGCTCACAGCCGAGCTTCTGGGAAATCTGCAGACCTTGCTAACTGACTAGTGCAATCAGGTGTCAATAGCAGATCCTCCTGGCTAAAAATGCGATAGCATTTGCATCGGGTAATAGCAGATCCTCCTTATTGCAGAAGTCAAAGACGATCTGCCCGCGGCAAACACATATCATAGGCCGTTTCAAAGTTCATTTGGCTGCACAAATCAGGGTAATTACAAGAATCATTGCATTCCTTTCGACAAATTATACAACAATCCATGTTTGACTGATTAGTACGCGACTGCACTGGAATGTCTCACGCTACAGCTTGTACTTCGTGATTAGGCTTAACGTCCTTCAAGTCTGGCTCGGCGTCCATGAACCCTTCCGCTACAGAACGAGGTGCAGGGAAATAAGCATCATCTTTGTGATCAAGCCCTGGAAGTACCACTCACGAACTGCGGGACCCCAGATAGCCAATGCCTCATCGGAAGCAGGCAGTGTGGATGTCTCAGTGTGACAATTCACCTGATCTCCATCAGCATAATGTTCAATCATGAAGTTTTCGGGCATGAACCTGACCAGACGCATGTACTCTCAGTCGTTGGGCGGAAAGAACGGACAGAAGCGAAACGTACCAATAATCGAAGACTTGTGAACCAAGAATGTGACGGCCTAATCCCCATGCAGGTGTGTAGCCTTTTTGCTTCAACCACTGTGAATGTTCAATGGTCAGCTATTCTATCTACGCTTACTTGCCATGCCAGTCAGAAGCCGCCTTACATCGTGACCGATGGCTTGAATATCAGGGTCGTGAACCTCAAAAGAGCAGTGGTGTACTCCAGTCTTTTTTGAGTTCATCGAAAAGAAGAAGGTGTGATGGTCGACCCATTCTTCTTCTCTGTCCACATGCATGAAAGCTGCGACTTTCATTCCATTAGGAGCAGTCAAAAGGTCGGTTGCCTTCAAGTTGAAGTATTTGGTGTAGAAATCGAAGGTAGTCTGGAAATCCGATACAAGCCTGTGCAGAAGTGTATTACATGTCAGCTTTAGGATCAAGCCGCAAATAAAACCGCTGGGACGCTCCCACAAACTTACAATCCAAAATGACCCAGCTTGAATACAGGAGAAGGGCCTTGCTGGAATCGTCTGAACTCGCCAAGTCGGGGCTTGACTACGGGATAGTTGACTACGGGCACGTTATTGTCCTCGCCGACGTTCTTTGCGGCAAGACCCCAGACCAGGTTGCATGGCAATCCATCCGGGTCCTTGAAAGATACGATGAAGCCGCCTGCAGGGCTATCATCTTCCAAGACTTGAGTTGCGCCAGGTATGAGCTGGGATGCTCGCTCAAGATCTTCTTTTGTCTCCACTAGGAAGGTACCCCCTAGGAACTCGCTCTTCTCGCCCTGCAAAAGATTGCAGATTACGTCAGCTATGTGAGCAGTCTCTCTCTCATAACCTACGCAGCTAGAACATGCCTACCTGCTCGGCGACAAAGACATAAGGATCAGGACCTTCTCCTGCATAATACCTTTTGCCACCTCGTTCTTCCACGAAGCGGATGCCAAAGTCGGCAAGGAACTGATGTTGGGTCTCGATGTCCTTGAAACGATAGCGCATATGTGCCAGTCTGACGATACGGATGGGTGGTGGTGACATGTTCAACGGTATATATGTGCTTTGCTTTTCCCGTGACTCTGATCAATTATTGTGTCCGAAAAGAAGGAAGAGAGAGCCAAACGGCGAACAAATGGCTGGAGCTGAGAAAAGAGCTTGTCAGATTCAAGCGTCTCCAAAGTGCAGACTAGGCACTTACGCAGTTCGTATCGGTCAAGACACTTGCTTGCTCAGTCAGAATGTCCCGCAGTTCTGTTCTCCCTCCCATTTCCAGCCGGACATACGCTTTAGCCCGTTGCCACCATCCTGTCACTCGGCCACTGTGCAACCCGGGGTCCCACCTTTCTTGTCCCACTCCAACTCGCTCATACAATGTAGTGCAACGAGGGTCTCCGCAAGACATCAGGACACCATTACTGATGGTAAACGCGCGGAGGAGGGGCTCCAATGTACTGAGATGTGGTCAAGCTGGTGACAGGCCCACGTGCAGGTGCATCGTGTTGTTGCTGAATCCCAGCCGGCTGCTCTACACGACATTCATCCATCCATTTCAGTTCAAGGCATGCGCAAGAGCTTTTAAAGGCAAGCCTGGATCAACCATACGTGAACATCGCCTTCGTGGACAAAACTTAGCTACCTAATGCCCGGTTTCAACAACATAAACAGCACCATGTATCCTACCGAGACACAAGTCGTAGTCGTTGGAGCTGGACCAGTTGGACTGTTCACGGCTCTGCTCCTCAAGCACCGTGGCGTGGATGTAGTGGTCGTGGAAAGACAGAAGGCACTTTACCCTTTGCCAAGGGCCGTCGCTTTCGACCATGAATCGAGGCGTCTTATGGAGTCTATCGGCTTGGGAAAGCAACTGGAAGCTGTCTTGCAAACAATCGTTTCACCTATCGGAGGAGAAGAGAGCACGAACTTCAACTGGAGAGACAAAGACTTCAAACGTAAGCCTACTTCTCGCTGCGCGGGTCGCAGCTGCCCGAGTTGACATGCACTGCTGATGCCTGTACATTTTGTCACAGTCATAGTTGACTTGAAGTGGGAAGATCCCACCAGATCCGGTTTCCCAATAGCTATGGGATTCACGCAGCCTCAACTGGAGGCTCTTCTGGAGCGTGCAGTGTTAGAGCGAGGTATACCTTTGATAAGAGGCTACGGTACGTGATCTAGAACATCGCCCGCGCTTGCCGCAACCCAGGTAGAAATTCCAGACATTATACTAAATGCACTTTCACTGCAGCTCTGCAAGAACTACAAAATTCCAACGACGATGTCACCGCTCACTTTGTCTACGTGCCAGCCAAGAATGGGCCTTTAACAAATGGACATGGCGGCACAGACCTCCACATTCGAGCCGATTATCTCGTTGGCTGTGACGGTGCCAACTCGACGGTGCGAAAGCTCATGCGAATCGAGTCTACAGACCTAGGTTTTGAGAATGACTGGCTTGTCCTTGACCTTGTGAGTTGCCGTTGAAGCAAGAGCGACCGCTATAGGCACATGTATTGATGTCCTGATTACTGATATCCTGTCAATCAGCTTCTGAAAGATGAATATATACCTGATGCACTTCAAAAGCTTGGTAATGCGCAAATATGTGATCCGAATAGGCCTACTACGGCAGTGTTTGGTGGACCAGGACGACGTCGATTCGAATTCATGAGGATGCCAGGCGAGGATCGCGAAGCCTTGTTAGCCGATGGTATGATGTGGGAATTACTTCGGAAATGGGGCTATAATCAAGTGAATGAGACTATTGCATGTGCTCCATTCGAGTGCTGACTTTGTTCTCCCTCTAAATTTAGAGCAACTGCATGCTTGAGCGCAAGGTCATCTATACTTTCAAAGCTCGCTGGGCGAATGAGTTCTTCAAAGATCGCATATTATTGGGTAAGCTGAGCTCCATGAAAAACGCATGGGTTTTCACTAACCGAATTGATGATCGCAGCGGGCGATGCTTTGCACTTGATGCCTCCTTTCATCGGACAAGGTCTCAATTCAGGCTTTCGAGACGCTGCTGCTATTGCATGGCGTATCCCTCTTATCTTGTCGGGACTTGCTAGCCAGGATGCGCTGTTCAAAAGCTTTCAGAATGAAAGAGTCGAGCATTTGGAGAAGATCACAAGACACTGCATCTTGCTTGGCGAGGCCATCTGCGAGACTGACCACGAGAAATCAGCTGCCTTGCATCGTGCATTGAGAGCAAACCGTAAGCGTTCCTTCAGTCAGCCGCTGCAACTATGTTGTCAAGCTGAAGCATGCGGCACTATGTTACATCCAGCTCCTCCAAAAGGCTTTGATCCGCCCTTGGGAAAGCCTGGAACATTGACGGACCAGACAGAATCTGGCCGCCTATCCCTTCACCGACCTCTTGCTATCGATGGCAATGCTCCACGCTTTTACGACCAGATCTACGGATACGGATGGAGACTAGTCACGATGGATCCGGCACCGCTTGAGACTCTTTTGACGGAAGAATCTCGGCAGTTCTTCCTCCAATGTCTGAGCGGCAAGTGCATCAACATCACTCCGCAAGAGGACATCACTGGCGAATATGCTCGATGGTTCAACGAAGACCTTGGTAATGGCCATGTTGTTCTCATCCGACCTGATTTCTACAACTTCGGACATGCTCCTGCCACCGAAGTGAACCAATTAGTAGCCGACTTGCGGGCAAAATTCAAGTCGCTGTGATCGTTGAGGCTATGCGAATACGATGTCGTCAGGGTTTAGTGTAGTGTATGTAGTAATCATGTACAATGGAGTCTATTGTGACACCAATTTGCAAAGAGCTTGCAACACGCGTAAAGGGTTTTATGAATGCTACATTGTGACTACGGCAACACCATGCTACTAGACACACGCATTCGGCTTGCATAGTCTAGCGGACACACTCTAGCTTGCAAACCTTTCCTTGAGCTTTACTGCGCCGTCCGACCCTTCCAAACCGTCCCGATTCGTCCCTTTGCTCAGAGTCTCGTAGCGTCTATACCCATCGACGATCTCGACGTGCGACTGTACAACCAGATCCCAGCCGTCGTCCTGTAGTATATAGAGGCATTTCATGACTTCGCTCGGTTGAATGGCATGCAATAGCTCTATTCGGGATGTGCTCACCCCGAGTGCAAAGCGCATGGGAAGTACCTGCTGCTGTACTAGTAATATGATGCGTTCTGCTCCTTTACGAGGATCGCCAGGCTCGTTACCCCCACCGCCTGATAACATGTCGATCCAACCATGGGCACTATCGTAGCCATCGATATAGTTTTCTGCCCTCTTGAAATTAGCAGCTGATCCAACAGCAGTTGCAAAGGCTCCTGGCTGATGCCAAAGTTTTAATTAGAGGAACATTCAGATGTCTCAGGGGCATTCAGCACTATACCCTACCTGTATGGAAAGACATCTGATATTGAATGGGCGGAGTTCCCGACTCCAGGTGTCGCTGATGCCTGGACCCGACATGATCAGTGACTGCCGGTATGCATTCCGGCACAAATTCGACACTCACTATCTAATGCTGCTTTGGATGCGCAATAGATACCCGCACCGGCATCTTTGCAGTCATCGAATCAATACAACCGACACGCTAAAGTGGTGGAGGCGAGATCTTACTATTCAGGATACCACCCTGAGTCACACCAAAGAGACTGTTTAGCTGACAAGCTGCCGTGAATCATTCTGGCGACGCGCTTACCATTGAGCTTATGTTGACAATAGTACCGCTCCTTTGTTGCCGGAAGTACGGGAGAAACGCATTGGTGAGGTTGATGACTGCGGTACGAATACAGTCAGCGACCGCATCTGACTAGTGACTTACGAGTCACCAGCAATCTTACCACCAAAGAAATTCGTGGAGAATTGAGCAAGCCTCTGTTCGTGTGAGGTTTCTTCCAGAGCGCCAGATTGGCAGAAGCCGGCATTCGAGACTAGGACCTGCAGTGAGTACAGGAAGAAATCATGCATCAGCCACGGCTCGTCTGGTCATCCGAGTCTAGCTTTGCTTACATCTAGTCCTCCGCTGTAACGATGGCACATACCGCCGGATCAACTTCAGCCTTAACAAGATAGCTTGCGGCCGACTCGACTCACAAGACTTCTAAAGCTTCCTTCGCAAAAACTGCAAGAACATCTGGCGATGACGTGACATCGAGCTGAAGTGTTGCAGCTCCTTCTGCTTCAAGGTCTGCAATTGCCTCCAGCTTGCGCACCGTGGCAATCACTCTGTAACCATGTCGCAACCCAGCCAGCGCAAGATCGCGTCCGAAGCCAGAGCTGCAGCCTGTGATGAGCCAGATAGCGCCAGGAGAGATGGTCATCGCGTTGACTGCTTTTGTTAAAGATGTATGATAGATGGTCACAGTGTCATCTCAGCTAGCCTTCGTGCTGCCCCAGTCTCGTCCCTCGGTCCCACCGCCGCGTTGACAGGTGGAGGAGTGTGGCTACTGATGTGACAGCGCGGGTCTCAGCATTTCGCGATGGAAGTGGATGACACGCATCATGCATACATCAATACGTTGCTGCCATTGTCCTGTCGGCGTCTTTTGCCGGCATTTCTCGAGTGCGGACAGAGACAAGCATGCAAATATCACAGGGCCGTTACACTTTGCTTCTTCTCCAACTGCTCTCCAGCTGCAGGATCGCGTGTGACTCACAGCATACAACGACAATATAGACTGAACATCAACAGGCTACAGCTACACAATGTTTACTTCAACTGACTTTCAATTCCCAATGTTGATGGTAGCAAGGATATCGCCCATCGCGTCACCGATGCCCCACGGTGTACAGCGACGAAGTAAGCGCGTCGTAGTTGACAGCAAGCTGAGTAGGAAACAAGCACGTAAGTATGGACGTATGGACTGTACATATGCCTATAATACTGATCTTGGTGCTCACCTGACGTAGTCCATCTGCTTCTCTCTACCGTCCAGAAATTTGTCGAGTCTCCACCGACAGGCATTTTGTCTGATCCATTTCTCAGCTAGCAACGGTCGGCCATTCGTCACAAAGTCAAAGGCAGAATGTTGGTCCAAAGACTGGCGTGCGGTCGCTCCGGATGATGTTTCCATCGCACAACTGGCCAAAACTTTGGCAAAGTACTCCCAGTCTGTGACTTCCGTTGCATTGAATACCTCGACAGGGCCGAGGACTGGTTCGTTGAAGGCGATGAAGCAGAGAAGCAAGAGAGTGGACTGGAATATCGCTCTGAGCAGGTGCAAAGCAAGTGGATGGTCAGTATATGCGTTCTCCGTGGGCTCCGCTAACAAGCCTGCTCACCTTGGAACGATGAAAGCCAAATCCTTCAAGTCTGCCGCTTGGTACAGGACGTGTGCACAATGGAGGGTGGCGAGCCGTGCTTCAGGCGTCTTAACCCATTGCTTGACTGCGTCAATCGTATCCTGCTGAGGCACCCCCTCTCTGCCAGCAACCTCTTCAATCTGGTCTAAGCGAGCCAGTCTCGCCAGACAGCAATAATGCCACATCACTTTCAAGATCTGCGTCTGACTTGACGAACTTTTGGTGGCTCCGTGAGACTGGCGTACGTGCTGATCTCGGTGTTCTTGGATTCCCAGACGGCCTGCAAGATCCAGCATATCCTTGTAGAAGAGCACGATGTCTGTGTAGTTGGAGACTAATGACACCTCCGAACGGCACATTTCCTTGAGCTGAAGCGTGTTGACGATCTTTTGTGCCAGTATGCTCATTGGGAAGAGAGTGTCCGCTGTGGGTACGACCTGGAAGCCACTTGAGGGAGGTGTCCGAGAGTTGCTTCCAGGCGATCCTCCACTTAGACACAAGAGCAGCCACTTCCAACTTGAAGCATCTTCAGCTTCAAAGAGCGCGTCACTGGATTGATCTTGCAAGGATAGCTGGACTGGCACGAGCCGCGGTAGAAGACTGTACGTCGTCGCATCGGCCGCATGCAGGGTCAAACCTAGCGCGACGCGACGCAGCATCTCCCGGCGCGACCACTCCTGCCAGCGCGCTTCCAGCGCATCTTCATCCAGATCCGCCACATTTTCGTATGAGATAGCGTTCTTGTCTATGAGCTTGAACAGGCCTGCACGCCTAGCAAAAGTGCAGAGACAGCCATGAAACGATTCGGCTGTGAACATGTGCTTCGGCTCGCCGTAAAGAAAACTGAAGCACTGGCCCAGAAGTCCGCTCAGTGTCATAGCAACTCTTGCATGCTCGGTCGCCATTCTAGAATCGCGCTGACGTGGAAATAGCGAGTCAGTACTATGTAGGTGGATGTCTAGGCATGTGCCTCTTCAGCCGACTCTTCAAGTCAAAAAGATGCTTACAGAAAAGACGATAACATGATGCAGTCTCTCGTAAATCCACAGCCCTTTCTCTCGGGCAGATTGCGTACCCATGAAGATGCACCCGATGGAGCACATACTCAATAAGAGGAGCGGCGGACATTGATGGCGACAAAAAGTAGGCTTGTGAAGGATTGGGAACGTGGGGTGAAAGTCGCGAAAATACAAATGCAGACAGCTGTCCAAGAATTTCATGGAAGGTATTGCAGCTTGGTCATCTTTCAAGGCCTGCCTTCGTGAGAACTGGTCCTTTGTGACATTGGCTGCGTCAGCACCTATGTTTTCAGACCGCCTTGGAAGGAAGTCACTCACTATTGGAGTTTCTACGCTCAATTCTCCCATTACCTGCTCAGGAGAAGTTATGTCTGGCTGTGGCAGATCTACGTATCCGTCTTCAGGCATCTTCATTGAATTCAACCAGGTGTCAGTCGTCAAGACGCGATGCATCACCCTGCGCCTGGGTGACATTGTAGATTTCGATGCATCGACTGAGTGTGTTGTTGAAATACTAGGAAGAGTGAATGACGATGATGAGGCGGTGATGGAAGAAGAATGAGGAGAGACTCTGCGCTGCGTTGGGTCTGTTGCAGAAGCGCCTGCAAGGGAAGTTACAGAGGTGTTTGACGTATTGAAATTCGAATGCGCTGGTTGCGGTAGCTCTGAGACTGCATTTGTTGTGTTTGCGAGCGGAGTATTCTGAAAGTTGAATTGATTCGCCGGTGGGCTTGTCTTCCAGATATCCTCAAACTGCAAACCGAAAGGGTATAGCTTGCTCATCGCCGAATCTGATGAGCCGTTGTTTGCAGACGGGGTATTGTAGCCGAGTGGATGATGATTATTGAGTAAGGTACCGGCACCGTTGTTTGTCGCTTGAGTGGTACCGGACTGCTGAGCTGACCCGTAAGAGTTGACTGGGGCATCCCAACGAGTAGAGGCGGAAGGAGCTGAATTGTAGTTGTTGCCCAGTAAGTCATGGGAAAAGACCATTTCTAAAGCGCTCTCGGCAGCGTGAGATCCGCCTTCTTGTGTCAACCACGAATCGATTGTCGCATCGAGGGAGCTAGAAATGTTAGGATGAGATGGCGCAAATGATGCCATGAATGAAGTTATTGGCATAGAGCTGCCTATGTTCAGGCTGGAATTAAAAGTCGTTGCTGACGGCATCACGAAGTCTGATGCAACAGCGGCTTAGCCTGGTGCTGGTCTTGGGTGTGCAGCAGCGGGAGTGCCATAATCCTCTAGAGACGCTTACCGGGAACACCGAAAGAAGCCGAAGGTCCGTAATGCAGGCTAGCATTATCTTGTGTACTACTCGACTGCTCCCTAACTGGCTGTGACTCCGCGGAAATGGTATTGCCTTGATGATGCTGATTGACATTGGTCGAGTTGTCCAGGCCAAGCAGGACCCGGAAATCAGCGTGATAGGTGTTCGCATCTTCCACCTGGCGTGTGGAATCAAAGGACGATCCTGCAGCAGCAGTAAGAGCCGAGTCTGCTTCTGCAGCTCTCTTTCTCTTGTGACTTGATCCCCGAGCTGCGGCAGCTGAAGTGCTTCCGCCGTCACCAGTGTCGCTGGAGCTCGATGAAACTGGCGAGCCAGCAGCGGCGGCTGCCATATCCTCACGACTGGCATTGATAGAATGGACGGCTCTTTCATGTCGCTGGAGAGCATCCGTTCTAGCGAATGCTTTTTCACACTTCTTGCAGCTGAAAGGTCGTTCGTTGCCATGCGTACGGGCGTGTCGAATCAGGTGTGCGAGCTTGATGAAGCCGCGTCCGCATACGTCGCAGGACTTGAGGCTCTTGACTCTCCGCTTGCCAGAAGCTTTACCTTCTTGTGGCCGGATTTCTGTCGTGGTAATAGCAGTATTGGATCTTCCTTCTTCCAGCATGCTCAAGGCTTGCACCACGCTATGGCTGATGGATAGATGAGGGGAAGGCAAGAAGGTGTGGGACGCTTCGAGAGCGAGAAAGCGGAGCTCCACCCGCTTGACTGGACGAGTTGCCGCCCCTGGCGGGAGTCTGGGTCTCGCCCCTAATTTCGTCGATTACAATGAACGGCACGTGCTGAGGCTGCAAACCTTTTTGTCTTTGAAGCAGGCCAAACTTCACCTTGAGCATACGAAAGATGTCTGCTGCACTCGTCTCTCTGACTCTTTCTTGCCTCAATTGCAGTCACAGAAGTCTAGAGGGCAAATCAATGTCTGTACCATCACATCAAAGCTTTGGTGACAGAATGCTCTGCAAACTTTGGTTAGAACCAGCAAGAGGAGGCGTGTTTCGAAGCTCTTTCAGCGTTGGTCCAACGCTGCGAACAATGCGCAGAGAGCGGTTGATAAGGCAAGATGAGATTATCTGCAACATGCTGATGGTCTGTCTTCCTTCATCTCAACTCCAAAGGCTTTCTAGTCTCTCTTCTCCGTTGCTGTTCTCATCACTGCCATGTCGTCGACGCGCGAAGCTACTCTTGCACTCATCGATGTTCTTGGGCGAGGTCCTGAAGACTATGGACTGAAAAGAACGCCTCACAGCTCTGACAACGAGGCTTCTAAGCATTACAATAATCTCAGAGAAGATAAGAGTAGCAGTAGATCTCAGGCTTCATCAAGCACAGGCTTGGCTTATGCCCCTTCAACGCATAAGAACCACATTGATATTGCGTGCCAGGCGCAGGCCGGAATCCAGCTAGTGGAAATGGGCGAAGAGAGCCAGCATTCCACAATCAAGCAATCTGGTAGAGATAGCGGCTACGGTACTGTTCTGACGGAACCCTGGGAAACGGACGTGAGCTCCACATACCTAGCTTCTCGCTTTCATATCATTCGAAAATTGCTAAGAACCAAGCAGTCTTGTGTTGCAGCTCTCGCCACTGTATGTCCTGAAAGTGGATGTGCTATGCTGTTCACGGGCCAAGAAGCTCTGAATTTACATAGGCAACAGCAGCACCCTGTATCAGTCGCAAGCAGCTCGCAATCAAGATCATGATGGAGAATACAGCTATCTGGTGGGACCTTCGAGGCAGAATAGCCTGGTATAATCTACCAAGTAGGCCGTGAGTGGAGGAGCCAACCACCGGGATCTCGTGGATTACCGTTCAAGTATTGTTGTCATCAAAAACAGCTATGTAGCTATAATATTACTATGATACCGTCCCCCCCGCCCTGTACCCCTTGTTCACGCAAAAACATGTGAAACTACGCCTTCGGCTGAATATACAAGTAAAAATTGCATGCTATGTCTGACTGCTAGCTAGACGCTGTCCAAACGAAAACAGCAGAATCCATGGCCTGGAAAATGAGGACATTGCCGTTCATATATATCTTTCTGCACGACTGATACAGATCAATATTTCCATCGGAACGATGGGTGACGCCAGTCGAGATCTGCGATCTGGCCTTCTGTCAAGCCGGACAACGCAGCATCGACATCAATTTTCTCGCGTCTCTTGTTGTCTCTGTGTTCCCAGTACATGAGCGCACTGCCACTTATGGCAATTCCGACGGCGGAGGCAAGATTGAGGCCATTGCCGATACTGAGTCAAAGCAGTCAGCAAACCGCCATTTTCGTTGGTTTCATTTGCCTACTCACTTGTACTGGGGTCCGTCAGTCCTGATGTAGGACCAGGTCGAAATCAAACCACCGATGGCGGAAATCATAACGTTGGTGCCAATAGCGGCAGACCTTGCTGTGTCCGTTACTGTATTGACCGCTACTTGCGCGTTCGTAAGGGCTCCGTAAGAGAACAATCCCAGAGTCAAGACAAACACGCCGCCATAACGGATCTTGGCTTGGCTTGGGTCGCGAGCGTTGGTCGCAAGCAGCATGATATAACTGTTGCGAGAACGAAGTCGTCAGCAGATGTAGTGCGGCGCTATGGAACTTGTTGTTAACCCACCCAACCATGACTGGAACGGTCAGTCCGATGAGATAGATGACTCTCTTATCGAATTTCCAGCTTGTGTAGCAGAAGAATAGCACTCCCGCCGCTCCCAGAACATAAGGCGGCTATATAGTGTGCGAATCCAGTAAATGGATGCACGAATGGAATGACCAGGCTGTCAAAAAAAAACACTTACGACGGTCATGAGCTGCTGTCGTACTGTCGTGTAGCTGGGGTAGATGCTGCATGAAGCAGTCATTGCATCTTAGCTCAGAGGAACAGATCTTTCCGGCATGATTTGACTTACGTTGCTACGATAGTGGGTGCAAAAATCGCGACGCCGCCTGCCGTGATATTATTAAGGAGGAAGATCCAGGAGACGGCCAGTGTCTATAGATTGATGCTCGTTAAGATCAGGTCGAACGGCTCGTTGGTTGAATAGTAAGAGATGTGGACATACATTTGGATTGAACATCCCTGCTTTGATCTTCGCAGTATCGATACGGTCCAAAACTTCTGTTGTTCCTACGTGCTCTGACTTTACGCGTGCTATGGCAATGTCTGTTCACAAGCACGGCATATCTCAGTCAGTCCTACCAACGAGGTCGTCGGATTTGATGCTTACCTTTCTCTTCTTGCGTAAGCCATTTAGCAGTGGAAGGTCTGTCCGTCAGGATAAAGTATGCCAAGATACCTAAGCCGCAAGTAATGATTCCTTCTATAACAAAAATCTTCTTCCAGCCCCTAACAGCTCCAAAGTCGCTTGTCTTGAGGATTCCGCTAGCCAGGAGTCCACCTACAGCTCCCGCCTGTTCGAATGTAAAGCTCATCAGTTTCATGAGTCCTCCAGCACTTACTTCGTATTGGACTTACTAGAGGCGCAGTGACTACATAGAGTGCTAGGCGGAAAGCCAGCTCGGCCTTTCTGTACCATCGACTCATATAGTATGCAATGCCTGGAAGCATGCCGGCCTCAAACAAGCCTAGCAGGAAACGGACTGCCATTGCCTCGTTATAGGTTTTTACGAATCCGAAGCAGATCGACATGAGCTGCAGGACAGTAGAGCGTTAGCATGACTGATAAACGTGATCCGGGTGAATTCGAAAGGCAGCGTACACCAAACATCAACGTGCAGAACGGAAGCCATTTGCCAGGTCCAAAGTACTTGCAAGCCATATTTGACGGAACTTCAAACAAAATGTACGATACGACTGCATTCATGGCATGAGTAGGTGCTCACAGACATATCCAAATCCTGCGGGAAACTCTCGACTCACAGAAAATGGTAAGGATCTCATTGAACTGAAAGCCTTTCAATCCCAAGTCTCTTTCGAGTCCTGCTATGCGAGCATTGCCGATATTGTTCCGCTGTAAACATCAAGTTGAATGTCAGCAATTGCTGATATTTGAGCAAAACGTCAGCTACGATGCATACATACGTCGATGAAACAGAAGAGGTATAGGGGCGCGACCACTGGACAGATTGCCCAATCGATTTTTCGTCGAATGCGAGCTTCGACCGCTGGGTCAAAATGAACCAGAACTCGTCCATACTTGTCCGTCGCTGCATGACCTCTTTGAGCGTAAACATGCGTTGATTCGTCACCTTTGGCGAATTCGCCTGTGTGCTCGGTGTGCTTCTCGAGATCATTAGGATCTACGTCGCTGGGTGTCTGGGTGAGGGTCGCCATGATCAATGTTCTGACAGCTATCGTAAAGTCCGTGAAGGCAAGCTGTCAAGCTGTTAAGCACGTCTGAATGAATGGAAAGACGTGTTCATAGGACCCATCGTAGCTTGCGGGGCCCACCTGCAGTTTGCTGACTGTGGATGTGGGACTTCTGAACGAAACAGGAGCTTTAAGGCGGTCTTGTCTACCTTCTAGGTCAAGCCACTTTGCGGCATCTTGAAGCTGAAGAAACACAAAAGACTCGGTTGCCGATCAGCGGGGCCCCACCTTGGCCTCCCAAGCAGCCGGCAGGGAATGCCGAACTTACCAAGCGTCCCACATTTCGCTGAACCCCGCATTGAGCTATTGCCATGATCTCAAGCTACAAGATCCCGATGATAATGATGCAGTCCCTATCACGTTTCGTAACCACAGGCGGTTTCCTCATTATTATGGTAGCCGTGAAGCCTTTGAGGCGGGACACGCAGCTGAGATAATCAACTGCCTTGTAGAGCAGAAGTGATTCTAGCGAAGCTCAGACTTGCAGCTGTTGATATAGGAGAGCTGTACACTAGCCCTGTGTACTGTGTCGTTAGGTCTTGCTCCCTCAGATAGCATGTCTGAGAAGCCATTCTGGACGCCGAGCGAGACAGAAGTGCAAGCGGCTCAATTGACCAAGTTTCGACACTTCGTCAACGAGCGGCACAACCTCTCGCTAGCCAACTACCAAGAACTATGGAAATGGAGTACAGGATCTCCAGAGGAGATGAACGACTTCTGGACATGCGTATGGGACTTTACTGGCGTTGTGGGAGATAAAGGACCAGCACCTGTAAGTCAAATCTTTTAGCCCTTGAGGCTGCCTGTTCACGCCAACTCAGCACAGGGAGCTTACCTGCACGACGATTCCCGCAGCTATTCAATGCCACTGTACCCATCTACGAGACTAGACGCTTCTGCACCAATGCTCGAATCAACTGGGCAGAGAACATGCTACTGGGCCATCCTCTGGCTCGCTCGAGAAACGACATTGCCCTTGTCTCGCTGATCGAGCCATCAAACATGAATGCAACACGGCAGGAGCAGGCAGAACAAGCACACATCCGCAGCCTTACATTTGAAGATCTTTATCTTGAAGTCTCTCAGGCTGCCGGCGCGCTAAAGAAGCTCGGCGTCCGACAGGGTGATAGAGTGGCGGCTGTGACATCCAACAATGCAGGTCAGTTCGGGTTCCGCTGTCATGGCAATTTGCTTCCCTTGAATTAGCTACATCCGCAAGACTTCGAATGAGCCTCGCGCACTGAGTCGAAGGCTTGAGGCATGCAGCCGGGATCACCTGTACTTCGCTGCGCTTGCGCGAAAAACAACGCAGTATACTGACATTGTCTTGCAATAATTCATTGTTTATAGAAGCAATCATCATGGTACTGGCTACCGCAGCTATCGGCGCTGTCTGGAGTTCAGTCGCACCCGAATTTGGCGTCACTTCCATCCTGGAACGTTTCGTTCAATTGAAACCGAAGGTGCTGCTTATTTGCGACAAGTACCGCGCTGCAGGCAAAGAACATGATGTAACCACTAAAATGGAAGAAGTTGCCAAAGCTCTCAAGCCTGCTGGTCTGGAAGTAGTGGTTGTCGTGGGCCAGTTAGAGAAGAGTCGTCGCCCTGTAGAGCTTCCAGTCCTCTTAGATGGGATCCATTCAATCGCTTGGCCCGATTTCCTTGACAGAAGTGCCAGCACCGTATCTTTTGTGCAGGTTCTTGGCAACACACCACTCTGGGTACTATACTCTAGCGGTACTAGTGAGTTCCACAAGCTTGAACCGAATCGAAGCAAGCCCTGATGATGGGGACATTTTCTTACATTTCCAAGCTGGCAAACCGAAAGCTATCATACATGGACATCTTGGAATGGTCTTGGCTATAAAGCAAGGCGGACCTTTGCATTCAGCGATCGGGCCGAAAGATGTACACTTGCAGATAACTACGACAGGTTGGATGATGTGGTGAGCTGCGCTTCCAGAAATAAGGAGGCGGCTTCCAGGAACAAACAAATTACACAAATCTGACCCTTGATCCTTCGAGCAGGAATCATATGGTCAACCACTTGTGCCTGGGCATAACGATTATAGCCTACGATGGCAATCCCCTGGTACCGAACAAACTCATTCTGTTCGACTTTATCGAGCGATACAAGTAGGATCGAGCACGATTACCGTCTTCACCGATGGACCTAATTCACTGTTTTGTAGGGTCACGTCGTTCTCTCTGTCTCCTCGCTACCTTCAAGTCCTGCTACAAGGCGGTCTGCGACCTAAAGAAAGTTACAACACCTCAACCTTGCGGTCCATCTGTAGCGCTGGCTCTCCTCTGAAACCTGAACTATATGAGTACATAAAAGACACCATCGGACACGTTTACATCCAGAATGTCTCTGGTACGCGCACACTCAACAATCTGATGCTTCGCTGCAAGGGCGGTACAAGACTAGTAAGCTGACTTGAGCATCATTGTCCTTACAGGTGGCACAGACGTATGTGCAGGTGGGTACCTTTGGAATCGCTTCTCCGAACGGGGCGGTCGTGCTGGCTCAGCTCCAACTTATGTATATCTGCTGACCAAGTATATATCAACGACATAGGCCTGGTGGGCGGATGTCCAGTAAGGTCGCGATTGCGTTTGTTTTTGTTATCAGCCCACGTTTCAGACTGACTAAAGTTTGAAAACTTAGGTACTACCTATCTATGCGGGAAAGATACAATGTGCATGGCTTGGAGTCGCTCTTGCTGCATATGGCGAAGACGGTTCGCCGGTGCCACCTGGCGGGGAAGGCGACCTGGTCATTACTAGACCCATGCCCTTCATGCCTCTGGGCTTCCTAGGAGACGATGACAATGATTCAAGATTAAAAGACACTTACTTCAATCACTACCAGCATACTTCCGTATGGTATCACGCCGATCACAGTAAGCTCTGACAACATATATACTCGCCATTCCGGGTTCAACTGACCGAGCTTGTCTTGGTCCACAGTCGCGATCGACAAGAATGGCGGTATTACTATGCTGGGTAGAAGCGATGGAGTCCTCAACCCTCAGGGCGTGCGCTTCGGTAGCGCTGAACTTTACGCTGTCGTCGAAGAAATGAAGGATGTGTATGTGAATTCTATCAGTCATTGTCGCTTATGGTCGTTCCCTGGCTTACACTGGACAATGTGTCCGCTTGCTCAGCGTCGATGACTGCATTGCTGTGGGACAGAGAACGCCTGAAGGTGACGAGCGGGTGTAAGTGCTCGCTCGAAGTGTCACTGCAACCTGGCTGATCTTGCTAGCAGTATTCTATTCGTAAAGCCGATGGTGGCCAATGGTCTGGATCACAAGCTTGTTCGCCGTATTCAGGATGCTATCGCATCCAAATTGTCCCGGCGGCATATTCCTGCAAAAATAATAGAGTGTCCAGAGATACCAGTGCGTCCCGTGATTCGAATTGTGAACTAGCGACATGCACTGACTGTAAATTTTCTCTCCTCAGTATACCGTCAACGGCAAGCGAGTCGAGGTGGCAGTCAAGAAAATCATCAATGGCGCCTCGCCCAGCAAGTTGAACACGAGGTGCGTCACCCTCTTATATACTCTGTTACGCTCCCATTTTCTGACTAGCCAAGTCATCAGCGGTCTAGCCAATGCAGGCGCCTTGCAATGGTTTGTAAACCTACCAGAGCTTGCCTTTGGCCCACCTCTTGCAAAATTGTAGACCTTCAGTACTTCAGGCCCAGGATGTCAATAGATGCAGAGTGACCGGATGCTCCTTCAGTATACCATAAAGGCTGCTAGCACCGCTGTCTGAAGTAGCTTACAATATCGTCCGTCTCACGGAAGACGTGATCGAGAAATGCCGTTTTTGTTAGTATATGACCTCGTGCTGCTTGCCTCTGTCGAGGTCATTTGCCGTTGCCCACCTCTGTCAAGCGACAAAGATGGCCCAAACATTCGGTCTGGCGACCAGGAGCCGTATGCCTCTGAATATCGGCGGCCTGAAGACCGGAAATATTTCCACACATTTTCGATCTCGTCGGCTCTATTCGATGAGTAACCAGACGACAGCAGCAGCAACAGCAACAGCAGCAAGTCACCGCTCCAATGTAGATCTGCCTGAAGAAGCTGTTGAAGCTGCCAATGCCGCTTCTACGTTCAGCAGTCAGCTTCTCGGCGCGTCGTCTGAGGCTTTCCTAGCTCTGCCCCAAGCGCTCGGAGGAGTTTCCTATGCCACATCAATTGTGCTTCTGACTGTAGCACTTCGCTGTACTGTGACCCTGCCTATGATAGTATGGCAGCGAAGAAGGATCAGACGTGTGCAAGAGCTGGTTGTGCCGGCTGCAAAAGCATGGCTGGCAGATGCAAGATATGCATTGCGAGCAGAGTATAGGAGGGCCGGCAAGGGCTATGAACAATACGTTACAGCGCTTAACTTGATGGTGCGTATTCGAGCCTTACCGTCAGCCTTCTAAACGATTACAACCTCTGATGGGACTTGCGTGACTTCTCTTCACACCGGTTGACAGGCGAAACAGCAGTTCAAGAAGCTGGCCGCGCAGTACAAGTGCCGACCGCTGCCAACCATGCTGATTCCTCCATTGGTACACATACCCATCTTCATCGGCACCACTCTCACTATTCGTGAAGCTTGCAACCGTTCGTTCTCCTCTCTGCAAAGTTCTGCACCAGTCCTTGAAAGTGGGATTGGAGGCTTTTCGGCCGACAGTCAGCTAGCCACACTGGCGCTTGAGAGCATAGCTTGGTGTCCGTCGTTGACCGATGTCGATCCGTATTCTGCTCTCCCACTAGCAGTCGGAATTACCGCTCTCCTGAATGTCGAAACGCAAGCCAAAATTCGCCAGAAAATGGCCGAACTGCGTGATGCTGCATCTGCGAGTGAAGAAGATCCTCAGATCAACGCGAACCAGACAGCGACGCCCCTTTCTCGCAAAGGTGCTGGACGTCCTCACGGTAGCGCTTCCCGTCCAGCTACTGTCCTTCCTAAGATACTTCAACCAAAGACCTTGTCAACTACGGCAAACCTGTCAAGTCGGCCATCGGATGTGAGGGTTCCTCCCGCATCTACCGCTGTAAAGGCCACCACCTCCACTACTGCCTCTGCAGCACGCTCGAGAGCCATTACCAACGTTCTGCGTTTCGCGAGTATCATTTTTATACCAATTGCCGCAGCCTCGCCAGTCGTAAGTAGCACCAGCAATAACATCATACATAGATCTAAAAGGCTCGTGTTTCGCTAACCTCCTTGTATTGTGTCTATGTCTGTCCAGGCTGTCAACCTGTACTGGTTGACATCGAACATTTTCTCGTTAACTCAGAATTTGGTATTGGGCTATCGTGATCGGCTGCAACTGAGCAAATCAGCAAGAGCGGCCTGAAGTCTTTGCCAAAAGCAGCCAAAGCTTGGCCAAGCTCGGGTCCATATACATCACATCCTGCCACGCCTAACAAGAGGGCTTTCGCATTGCCATTTGCCACCTTCGCAACGCGCCTGACATTGGCTACGCTTGAACCTTCAGTTTGAAAACCATCGTCGCATGGACGATCACAGTGCAGCATCGGAAGAGCACCTTGGCATCCTACCTCATTGGACTAACATAGTCGCTTTACTTGTGGGATAAGTGCACGCTCACAAGTGCGCGAACCCTCGCTGCCTTTCATGAAGCGGCGTGTCGAGGCGCAAAGCTTTGGTCTCCTGCCAATCCTGCCTACAGTGGCGCTGGACCAGACTTCGTCGTCACCCAAAGACCTACAAGGTTCCTTCAGCTACCCATACAACACGAAAGCACAAGTTCTCTGGCTTTAGGGAGACAGCTTCTTCTCTTCTATCGTTATCAATCGATATCAAGCGGAAGTACACCACTACGACCATGTCGCCAACTTCTGGTCCGGTCAATGTCCCAAGTGCCCCTTTTCGGTCACCTTCAAATTATCAACCTTTGCAACTCCATGCTCTTTTCGGCGTCAATGCCAAAGGACTGTAGATTTGAAGTCACTATGGAATCCTGTTCGTACTTTAGTGTCGCCGCAGCGCAAAGCCCAGGGAAGCGACTTCGCAGATGTCTTCTCTCTTTGTCGCTCCGGTTCCTTCCCTCAAAACGGGCAGATATATCGGAGTTCTACATCGATTTCGATTTCTCCAAGCACATCATCACGCCTCCAGCCATTATGGGTTTCCGCTTTGTCGACCTTCACGATACAACCTTCCAAGCAGACTTCTCGCAAGCTTTGAAAAATCCGCCTACCGGATTGGATTCTACCTGGCATAACAGCAATTTCGAGAGCCTCTTCGTAGGATGCGGTGACTTAGACTACAACGTTGGGCAATTGCGAACACACATATGGGGTGAAAGGAGGCAGCCTGCCCATTTGAGGTTATGTGGCGACGGTTTCATCCATCCTAAGGGACCATCTAGTGCAGTCGAGACAATCCCGGTGTGTGTCTTGCTGGAGTCTCCCGTGCCTTTTACAGAGACCCTTTACGCGGATTGTCGCTTGGTCTGTCACGTTGCAACATCACGGCATAGATCTCCCACTGGCGAGTCAGAGCAGATAGTCAGCCGTCACATCATGAATGATCTTCGGATGGCCCGTGGTCCAGAGCTACAAGTCTGTGAAGGGGACCGTACTTTCTATCGACCACTGGGGGAAAAGGAACCCACCGTTCGAACCAGGATGCCGCAGATCGATGCCGCGCAAACGGATGCAAGTAAAGTCCGAGCTAGAGCTGGAGTAGTTCGTTTTGAACCCTGCAGACTGGATACCACAACGCAGGCGGATACGTTACAGCCTCACTCTGCTACCTCTGATACCGCGGAGCCTTTGCCGAGCAGTTCCCCACTTGCACTGCAGAAGTCAGATGATTTGCGGCTGTATGCCTCCTCCGAGAAACCAGAAGATTCCGCCCAGGTGACTCTGGCTTCGTCGACTCCTGGTGAGCGCATCGTAAATGATAACAATAAAGCCAAGCTAATGCGGAGCTCGCCAAACTTGAAAGGTCACACAAAGGCTCACACAAAGGCTCCATCCTGCAGCTCTACATGTTCGCTATATCTGCCTCTCCGACGTCTCAATTCGCTACGCCCGACGATCGCCGCTGGCGCAAGTCGAACGACCACTGTCGTGCCTCCCCCATCTAGCACACGGTTCCCAAGCCAAATTATTACAGTTATCCCAGCAACACCTGTTACGGCGTCCGAATTGCTATTACCTGCCAGCCGAACCATACAACAAACCGTGCTTTCGGTACCCACACCTTCCACACCGTCATTGGCACGTCCGACCTTCGATTTAATGCAGTCAGTCGACCGATGGGGCAAATGCCGCGATGCTGTTCACCACTTCGCAACTGAAATGACGAGCCTGAACGAGAAAAACGCTTTCGAGAATGGCCCAATTCGCCTCTATCACATGATGCGTACCCATTGGCGGCTTGAAGATCTGGCTATACACGACGTTACTTGGGAAGATGTTGCGGCCTACTTTGAATATCTCTGGTCTTTGAAAACTAATTTCAAAGAGGTTGGCGAAGGCGTGCACATGTCAAAGCCTCGTGATCGCATGTCTGCGAAACGGAAAGCAAGAGCAATCACCAAAGATACCGCTTCTCCTACTCCTGCAATACCACCAAATGGCTTCGCGACGCCCATACATATTGCAACGTCAGCACCTATACCCTCCACGAAGCCTAATACGACATTGGACTCAGACAATCAAATGCAGCCTAGACGGAAAGGTCTAAGGAGAAGGACCCAAGTCTTAAACATCGCTGCAGCTTTGCCCGCTCAGTCACCTTCGCATATAGACCCGCACATGGATGCATTGGCTACTAAAAGCGAGCCGGAAGCTGTCCCGCCCGCCTCCGCGCGACGCCCCACAAGGCAAGCTATGCCAGGTAGCCAATTAGAGGTACTTAGCAGCGTGTTGTCTACTGGCATATTGACGACTGGACAGTCGGGTAGCCCCGAGTCCTTGGCACTAAGAGCCCGCTCGGATAAGTCCTGGTCTCTGCAAGAAGCGCATCTTCGCTGAAGGTTGCTGTCGAACATATGGATTCGGTTATAATCTGTCTCCAACCATAACCCTAGCATTTGTCCTGGCGTTCTATTGCCACGTTGTATCAGATTCCTTCCTGTATATTCTGGATCCGACGACCTTCCTTGATGCAACTGAAGCATCCCAACCTGAGTACGGAACTCGTGCGACACTTGCCTCTTATGCATTGCCTGAAATCACAGGCACATCCTCAGACGAGTGTTGGACTGTGGGAAGACAACAGCATAGCGTCGCGCGCGTCCGACTGCCAGACTGCGTGCCACCGTGTCGTCTTACGGTGGCGTGTGTAACATCAAGGGGGATTTCAAAGCATGAGGATCATCCTTTTAGTCGAGCAGCGTTGGCTTTATACCACTCACACCACCTCTGGAAATATCCTGAGATAGTGAACTCAAGCCGAGGCCATGATGATACATCTTCAGCTGTCGTCTAGTGACTCTGGATTTCCAGCTGGTTGCGAGCACTTGGACGCCAATCGACTTCTTGAGGGCTACACCGACCGAGGAGCCTATGCTGAGTGGACAGCAGGAATAGACAAGAGCCCTAACGACACTCGCGACTATCGCCTCATCAAGCTCCAGAATGGGTTGGAATGCATGCTCGTGCATGATCCAACGGGTGCGCTCTACAGTCGTCTTGCAGGCTGGTGGCCAACAATGATAACGTGACTGACAAACTGACTTATACCCCGCGCACAACTTGTCAATACCGCGTTGCTGAATATGAACAATTCAGCTCAATCAGTATGTAGCAGAATATTCACAATCTCATTCTTCTGCTCATATTGAATTTTGTTTTGCAGTGTGCAGCGAGTATGGCTGCTCGTGTCGGCCACCTTCAGGACCCAGAAGAATTGCCTGGTCTGGCACACTTCCTTGTATGCCACTAATAATCTCTCCAATTGATCACACTCAAGACTATAGCTGAGAATCCTATTGCAATGTAACAGGAGCATCTGCTCTTCATGGGCAGTTCTAAATTCCCCGGCGAAAATGATTACAGCGACCACTTGAGCAAGTTCGACGGACATTCCAATGCTTATACAAGTACACATCAAACAGTCTACTACTTTGAAGTTACGCACGCCGGCTTTGTGGATGCTTTGGATCGGTTCGCCCAGTTCTTCATTTGCCCCTTATTCAACGAGAGCTGCGTTGAGAGGGAAATCAAGGCTGTAGATAGCGAGCATCAGAAGAACTTGCAGAACGATGGCTGGCGGCTGTTGCAGCTCAGACGATCACTAGCCAAGTCGGACCATCCCTACCACAAATTTGGAACTGGCAGTCTCGACACTCTGTGGACAAAGCCAAAAGCTGATGGCTTGGATATTCGAGCCGAGCTTATCAAGTTCTATGAACAACAGTAATTGGAAGCATTCATCCGATTTTTTGAGGAACATGCTGAGAATCTCCTGCTTACCTATAGCTACTCCGCGAACCTCATGAAACTGAGCATTGTTGCCAGCGATCCCCTTGACGTTACCTTGCAACGCACTCTGGAGTTCTTTTCCGGCGTTCCCAACAAGAATACCCTGCCAACAGTGTTCCAACCTGATCCTTACCCATCGTCTCTTAACATGGTATGTCTAAAACCGCTCTATGTGCCGCAGACCGCGGAGTTCTTGTTCTGACCATGGTGACCCATCCTTAGAGTCGGATAGCTGTCAAACAGATACAAGACACAAGTTTCATGATCATCCAGATGCCATTTTACGACTCTTTCAAGACACTTGGCTCCAAGGTAAGCCTGAGGACCTCTACGCATGAGCGATGGTTGACACCTTGTCTTACCTTCCGGTATCGGCGGGTAGCCTGCAACGCTGCTCTCGTACTTAATCAGTAATGAAGGACCTCACTCGCTATACGGCACGTCTCTCGTGCATCTTCGGTCTGAGAGAGTACCTATTCACTTACAAGTAATTAACTTTCAGCTTTCTTGAAGAAAAAAAGTCTGGTCACCTATCTCAGGGCATCCCCTTACAACCCAGCACCTGGCATTCACTTCTACAATATTTTGGCCGGGCTGACAGAAGAAGGCCTGCGACAACACAGGAAGGGTAAGCTGAGATGCTCACAATGGGATGCAGCATATACTAAACATAACAGCATATACTAACCAATGTCTCGCCTTTTCAACTATTACAATAGTTGCTTCCATTGCATTTGAATACGTTCGCTTGCTCAAGAGTCAACCCTTCCCCAATTGGGTGTTCAAAGAGCTCAAGCAAATCTTCAATATGCATTTCCGATTTCTTGAAGCAGATCCTTCGGTTTCTGAAGACGCTGTCGACTTTAGTACCGCCCTTCACAACCCATGGCCACGCTCACAAGTCTTTTCAGCCCCCTACACGCTTACCGACGATGATCCCGAGAAGATCAAAGAAGCCCTTGCGTATCTGACAAAGGAGAAAGCACAGATATTTGTCGCAACCAACAAGGATATTGATGGGCTTAAATACGACCAGCGAGAGAAATGGTACGGCACAGAGTACGCCGTCGAGTCTTTGAAGAGCGATTGGTTTGAGGTGAGTATTCTGACCAGCAGTCATTGAAACATTAATTTCGCTTCTCATGATGACACGGCCCTGTATTCTAACAGGGATCCTTAGAAAAGGAGGACAAGCTGTCTTTACCCGGAGAGAATCATTTTATTCCAAGTAACTTCGAATTAATTGGTCCGCGCGATGTAGCAAAGCCATTTCCCAGACCGCTTCTTGTCAAGCAGACCGATGGCCAGCGCATCTGGTTCAAGCAGGATGATAGGTGGGTCTGATTGCTCACTCGGAACTTCGTCTGTCGCGCTGAAATGTACTTCGCCCAGGTGGAAAATCCCCAAAGGCCGCTTCTCCATCAAACTCTCCAAGTACGAGGTGTTCTGCATACTTGTCAAAACCGTCAGCTGACCGTTTCTACAGTCCATTCCTTCGCAAAACCTACAAAAACGGAGTTCTAGCAGGCAGCTATATCTTCCTTGTTGACGACGCACTGACCAAGTATGCATCGGACGCTGCAGCGGGCGGACTTGGCTACGAACTATATCATACAAATCAAGATCTTGTGATTCAGGTCTTTGGGTACACTGAGAAGCTACCAAAGCTCTTCAAGGTAAGACTGATGCGATTGGCAGATGCAGCTTAAATCTTTCTCTGATAGCCTCCCTATTGACCAGCACATCTTGTATGAGCTGAAAAATGTGAAGGTCACGGAAGAAGCGTTCAATTTGATGAAAGAGTCGAAACTCAAGGCACTCAATAACGAAACACACGACTCTCCTGTCAAGCAATGTGTCCAGGAATTGAACTGGATTTTGAATGCTGCTGGATCTACTTTCGATCAGCGAAAAGAGGTGTTAAATGGTGAGGACCTAACTTTTGGCTAGTCGCAGCTATCTATGTTCGGACCGCTGACAATCCAGTTCAAACAGCCATGAAGCCAGCAGACGTCGAAGCCTTCGCAAAAGAGCTTTTATCGAATTTCTATGCAGAAGCCATGGTAAGAGCAACGTACCGCAGTACAGTCGAATCGATTTCATTGACCACTTTCCAATGCCATAGTGTCACGGCAATTTCACCAAAACGGTTCGTGCCATTAGCAGCAATGTGTTTGCGTATCAGGCTTCACAAGCTGAGGCAAACTCTCTTTCAGACATTATACGACTTGGTAAATATGGCCGAGGAGGTTCTCGACTATACTCGACTTCCGCGCGATGCAATCAAGCGATCTTGCAGCCGGATCATCCCAGAAAGTAAGTCTTGCCAGCTGGTAACAGCCGTGCTAATTCTTGACGTTCGGTCTACGCGTTAGAATCAAATTACATGGTCCGCCTGTCTGCGTCTAGCAAGGAAGAAGTCAACAATGCTATGTAAGTGTCTCCCGCTGCTGTGAACTTGTGCTCACCTGACAAATTATGCCTCATTAGCCGTTACTATACAAATGTTGGCCATCCAAATGACCAAGAAGCGTGAGTCTTGTCTCGTTCAGATTAAAGACACCGATGGCTAGACTTATCGCCCAACAGTCTCGTGCGCTTGTACCTCCTGCGGGCGCTTATCGCCGAACCATGCTTCAACGTCTTGAGGACTCAACAGCAGCTTGGTTACATTGTCGGAACCGTGAGGACTTTCGACGAATGATCTTGGCTGTGTGTTCATGTCTGACGTAACCTTGCTTGTGTAGGGTATTGCATCTGGTTCATCTCACTGTGGCCTGTATGTGACAGTACAAAGCGCTCGAAGCCCAGTCTATGTGGAAACGCGCATCAACGCTTTTCTGGAAGGCTTTGCCGAGACTCTGTCAGCGATGGATCTAGATAAATTCGAGAGTGTCAAGAATGGGTTGATTGCGAACCTCTTGGAGCCTTACAAGACTCAGGAATCAGAGTGAGTTGCGATGTTTCTGAGACAGCTTGTAGGGTCATTGGGCTGATGCTAGTTACCGCTTGCGAAGGTCTGATGCATATTGGAATCAGATCAACAACGGACTGTACGACTTCTTCCGCCAAGATAGGATTGTCGCAATGCTCAAGCCGCTAAGCTTGAAGGATATACATGCTTTCTTCATGAAGCATGTACATCCTGCATCTGAAACCCGAGCCAAGGTGTCCATACATCTATACTCTCACCGAGTACATTCTACTTCCATCGATAAGCTTGTTGAAGTGCTTGAAGAGCACAAGATCGATCCCGAACCTATCAAGACCGCTGTGCACGATCAACCGCTACCCAAAGCGCTGCGCGAGATTGTGGAGAAGCACATCAAAGAGACATCTCCCGAGCTACATCATTGCTGCAAAGACGAAATTTTGGGTGAAGTTGACAAGTTGGACAACTTCCCGGATTTTGAAAAGGATCTTCCCGGTACCAAGTTGATCAGTTCAATTGCTCTGAAGAACTCGCTGAAGATTGGTGAACCGCGCAAACCCATTGGTGACTTCTACGACGGCGTTGCGAGGCTCTGACCTGGAGCCTCACTTTGCGTGCGCGATGGACGAATGACATCAATCTGCTCTTGCTGTGTATGCGTCTTACCCAATGTATCAAAAAGCTCGACTTGCCAATGTCCCTGCTCCTTTTGTAGCAATCTCCTCGTTATATTTTAGCAAACGTTCCCGCAGTTCTCGTGTAGCCATGCAATTTCTTCGTTATCTTTTCAAACACTCTTGTTGGCCGTAAGCTTTGCCAATTCCTTATTGCTCAAGTGGCAGGATAAGACCGTTTGCTGATCGCATGACCCCTGCCGCTAAAGTCTACCTATACCAGAGTAATATGCAAAGCAGGTGTTAGTAACGTCTTCGCGTGCCGGTAAAACGTTGCTATGGATAAGTATTGTGAGGTATAGAGTGTGGCAGTGATTCAGTGCCAGCCTCCTGCTTCCGTGGAAGCAAGAGAGCAGGTCTCTAATTTTTGATCTCCTCGCTCGGCCACGTCCATTTCCGAGATAGTCTTGCGCGAGTCCAGCTTCGTCCTCTTCCGTTCCCCAGCAAATCGGAGTCCATTATCTTCCGCCCGTCTCTTTGCAAGGTCTTCCTCGGTGTCCGCCAGGCTGCACAAGCTATTGTCTATGACAGTTTTCACCACCTCGTACTCCTTCAAACAGCAGTAAACCATCGATTAATATAGACCTTGCATCCTGGTCGCTTGTTTGTACGCTGTACAAATGACAGACACTGTCTTTGATTTAATTGGAGTCTGTGCAACCCTGATCGCGAAGGTCTCGGTCGCGAAAATGGTGGATGACAGGAATCATAGTAAGTTCATGATGAGATGACTTTCGGACAGACCACCGAAGTGGAAAGAGTGTTTCGATGAGATTCTCGACGAAGACACCGAAACGCCTTCCTCCAGCATTCCAAATGGTCTGTTACCAGAAAAGTCTGGGCCGCATCTGGATCTGAACCGATGATTCTCGACAATCCTCCTCTTCCTAACCGTTATTGTCTCGTCTTTTTTATTGATTTTATGACTTTTTTTTATCCTGTCTGTATTCATCCACCGAATTGCACCAATTGGTCTTTGGTCGAATTGCAAACGGCTCGGCCAGAACGACGAATTTTGGGGTTTTCAACTTGTGGGTACGTGCCTTTGCTGCGATGCAAAGTGACTTGCTTTGAGGGGATGAGGACGACCTGTACCCTCTTTCAAACTTTCGTTGCCAGCTGTCAATCACGTAGAGAGCTGCGAGGCTCCATTACGATAATCGACAATACTGAGCTGTGAAAGATGGCTCTTCGCTACAGTCTAAATGTAGTACCGTTTCACTTCTTGACGATAGAACGCCAACTTGGTAAAGTTATCGTCCTCGCAAGAGAATGAAACTGGAATGATGTCTGCCCTGCCTTACACTCGCTCTCCGGTAAAGGGTACCTTTGAGCACGACAAGCGTGCGCAAAGATGCCGGAGAGAAGCGAGAAAAGAGCATTGTTTGTGATATTGATGGCACACCACTGAATGAAGGATTGACGAGGCGGATGTAAACACTATATCGAGTCGACGGCTCTTGATGTGCGTGCCAGTGGGTACCAAGGAGCTCTTGCAGAGAACGAGACGTTGAAGAGATTGTTCCTAGATTGAGTGGTAGAATGGAAGGATGATAGAACGAAGCTTGAAACGCGCAATTGGTAGATTATCTCCTGAAGGAATGAACGACCGGCTCGACCCTTTTACTAAAGCATCATGTACATATAATTGTGGGAATTTCGGCTTCGTCTTGACGAGATCGCCCAGATGAAGGCGAGAGCGGGTAGCAGGAGGTGAAACGAAAGAGGAAAGAGGACTCACATACTTATACTTTACATTCAGACTTGCAGAGTTTCGCTTACTTGTGATTAGAATGGAAGGATGTCGAGCTAACAGAACAGTCAACGATACGTGCAGCTCGATCACCCTGCTTTTGTCAAGAGAGACTTGCATACTTTGCCAGACTCGAAGCCTTTAGTAATAGCTGACACACGCACACTGGATAAGAGTATGTATTGTAATGTACTCGAGCGGGATGCATTTTCGGAGCAACCTCTTATCCCACTCCTTCGCAAGCAAATGGTGGCGGGGTAAGCTGTGCTCAGTGCAAGTTCGTATCATATGGCAGCTCTATGCGAAGATAAGCTGTCCGCGAACAAGGAACATAGATACAGAAGCAAGCAAGGCGAGCGAAGCATGAGATATGCTTCTCATCTCTGACAAGGACGTACTTATATTCTTGTTTGAATTGTTTAGATACATGCGAATAACTATGGACAAGATGAGCATCAAGAGCGCCGAGTCCTTAATGGACAGCTGTCCGTACCCCTGCTATTGTTCATGAGCTGTTCAAGGCCTCCAATATCTCTTCCTCCTTTACTCGTCTCGTCAAGCACAACAGTCTATGCCTCCTTGTAGAACTTTGCGACATCTTCAACGTCCTCCTTTGATCCCAAGAAGATACCAGTACGTTGGTGGATTTCAGTAGGGACGATATCAAGGATAGCACCTCCTTTTCCGTCGATAGCTAGGCCTCCAGCTTGTTCGACTAGATAAGCCATGGGATAACCCTCGTATAGCAAGCGTAATTTGCCTGATTTAGACTTCTTATCGGCTGGATAACCGAAGATACCGCCGTACAATAGGGTGCGGTGGACATCGGCGACCATGGAGCCGATGTAGCGTGCAGAGTAGGGCTTGTTATTGGATGGGTCTGTGAGCATCGTTGACATTGAAAGGATGGAAGATAAGTGTTTGAGCGCGACCGGCATAGAAAAAGAAGAAAAGAAGTATCGACAAGATCAGCACAATTTCCCCATATACAGCAAGCGTTGGAAGACCATGTATAAAGCTTTCAAAGTAATGCCAAAACTCACATTTGATACTCTCCAAGTATTTCTTGGTGGGTTCATCGAAGAACAGGGCATTTCCCTCGTTGAAAGAGTAAATCTTTCCTCTTGATGGGATTCTGATATCAGGATGGGTAAGGATGAATTCACCAATGCCCTATTTCGCACAAGAAAGTCATCAAAAGCAATCAGAACACGAAAAGATTGCAGACATTGTATAGAATGACGTGATGGTGGCGGAAAGAACTTACATTATCCAGGGTATAACCATTGACTCCCTTTCCGGTACTAATGACCAAATTGGAAGAAGATCCATACATGCAGTATCCTGCGACGACCATCTCGCGACCTGGCTTGAGGACGGATTTGACAGAGGGTTCGCCTTCAACCTTGTAGACTCCGAAGATTGTGCCGCTGAAATTGTTCAACAAGGAAGGTAAGGAAAGAAGAGGAGAGGAGAGGAGAGAACAAAGTGAAGATGATGAAGGAAGCAGTGCAAGATGAGAAGCAAAAAATAGAGAGAGAAAGCATGGTCAGCAGATTGTACGAGAATGAAGCACTCCGGAAAGGAAGAATGTAATCTGTAGAACGCTCCTAACGGAGTCTGCCAGCAACTCGCAAGCCATCCTAACGGATTGACTTGCTCGTGAAAGACGACTCCTAACGGGGTGAGCGATAGCAAGAACGTATCATAGGCTCCTCGCTCCTAACGGAGCTTCAGCGCTTAACTCACATATTAACACCGGCATCAATATTCGAAGAACCATCCAGAGGATCGAAAACGACAGCATATTTCCCTCTGAACATATCTTCTACAATAATAGCATCCTCATCTTCTTCAGATACCATTACTGAAGTTTTGCCGGATAGTCTTAGTGTGTTGACCATGATTTCGTTGGAGACTGCCATCATACATCATCATAACAGTATTAGCACTGTTATCGATATATTCATGACCTGATATGGCATAGTGAATGACAGTGGAAATACTCACGGATATCCAACTTCTTTTGATCATCGCCTGTCTTGTTGGCTGTACCAGCTACTCCGATGCTGTATTATCAGCGAAGACCATGTGTGGGTGTAGGCGGGAAGAGTGGGGAGAGACGAGCATCACAAAGTAGCCGAAGGGAAGAGAAGCAAAGTAAGAGCAAAAGCATGAGCATGAGCATGAGCATGAGCATAGGATAACAAAGAAAAGAGGCAATAAGACAGGATGACACCCACAGATCCAACAACCTTGCCCTTCTCACATTCATAGCAATAGTCTTGCATGTCGTCTGAATGGCAGTGAGGAGAAGGGTGAGATCACCGGTAGCTTGGGGTCCAAGTTCAGCTTGTTCTTGGAGGACGTGGCTGTAGCATCAGCGTTTAATGTGAAGTGATGTATATAGATGTGTTGCATGTTCGTCAAGCACCATAGTATCATGAATGGATTGCCGGAGTTTGAGTGGAGGAAGTCGAGTACACGGTACATTAGCCGGACATCCAGAAGTAAGAGAGAGAAAGAAGGAAGCATTACCTAGTCAAAGTGACGATCTTTCCAGAGGCAGGTTGAGTATCCATGGTGAGTGAATTGAGTATGTTATATGTTATATATATAAGAAGTCGAATACGCGATAGTCGAGTGAGTGACAACAGTCGAATGTACTCACCCAGGCAGCCAAGGAAGGAAGCGGAACGGCGATTGAAAGTGGAAATGACGGGCGGATGGAGTCGGGTGAACTTCGGCCACCTTCAAGAGAGTGCCGGGTAATCTGACAGAGTGATGAAAGTGAGTGAGTGACGGGATATGACGGAGTGTCATCCAAGTATATTTGTTGAGTGATGGGTCACTCCTGCTCACTCATTTGAAGCTCCATCAATTGCTCCTGCTGTCTTTCTTCTGTTTCATAACATGCTTTCCATGCTCTTCTTGCCCGCATGACCAAGCACTAGTAGGACTGTTCATCAAAACGAAGCAAACGTCTCAACACCATTCAACAAATATCACCAGCTGGCATCATGTATCGACAGCTGCTCTCAAGCGGGACTTTTCAGACTATTCCACAAGAAATAGTCTGGAAAGTCCCGCAGGAAGAGCAGCTGTCGACGGTCTAGTAGTAATCCCCGGCTTTGAGGACATTGGACAGCGTGCTGATTACATGACATCAGTGGTTACATTCATTCTATTCTGTGTAGCTGGAATTGAAAAAATGTTTTCGTTCTTCTTTTTTTCACGACGCCCTGCCAGTGTCATCAACTGTTGCCCCCAATGAACAATTCTGCTTGCAAGCTCCATCTGTCAACGGCTGCTTACGATCTCCCTCTATGCTGTCAGATTCATCTTATCTCTCCTTCAAAGCCGGGGAGCGATACAGATTGTATTTTGCAATATATGTCACAACAACATACAGATTCCTTTAAATATACAGCGGCACATCTACATGTCCAAATGCGAGAGGGAAGTTTGACCCCATTCACTCGTCCACTTCCATAATTGAATATCCTGCACCATCCGCGCCTCCACCATCATTCAGTCCCAAGCCCGATTTCTTAGCACTAGCACGTTCACTAGCCAATCTACCCGCTTCCAACTCCGCCTCTTCAATAGCCATAATATCAGCATCATCGAATCCTTCATACCATCCTTCAGCTTCTGCTTCAGCTACTGGATCTCTAGACTCATCTGCTCCATTTAATGTTCTACCTCCTTCTGCTGCTTCCCGGACGGCTTGTTGTCGTGCTTCAATGTGCTCCACTGTCCAGAGTGATACTCCGGTTTGATCGTGCTCGAAGGGTTGGGCCATAGAGCGGAGGAAGCGCTTGCTCATGACTGCGACACGCGTTGACAGGAGGATTTGGAGAGAAAGTGACAGGAGTAGAAGCGTGAGATTTCATGTCAGCGCGGATATCCCGGTACTCCGTACTTTGAACTGGCACTTACCGATAGCCATATCCGTCGATAAATTGGTAGCGGTTTCAGCAATATACTGATTGATCCACTTCGGTAGCTTAGCTCGTTTATCAGCACGAGCGAATCGCTGTGTTTGTCGTTAAAGCACAAGTGAAAGATGGAGGTATGGCGTAGAAAAGTCAGCTTTCTGCTCCACCAAAAAAAAAATGACTGAGGAGATGGGTGAGAAATGGAAAAAACAGGACGTACACGATCCGCGAACACCATAAGCCCATAATCGGTCTTTCCTCTTAATACTCTTCCTACGCATTGTGCTGCGTGTCTCATGGCATCGAAGGTAAGGTAGTCATTTTCTCGAATTCGATAATTGTCACGCATGAATTCAAGACGGGCCTGGATGGGTGAGATGAAAGGCAACCAGCGCATTAGATACAGTCTGATACAAGTAATAAAGATGAGGAACGTGGTGAACTCACCTTCAATATACGCGACTCGGTGTATTGATACGGAATGCCAAACATGATTACTGCTCTTCCATAATTATGATCGAAATCGATTCCTTCAGACACTTTGCCTCGAGCAACAGAGAGTAGGACTGCTCCTCGTCCATTATCGCATGCCTATGGAAGTATATTGTCAGTCCTCACTGTCTGTCGTGTCTGCTGCGAAGAACCAATTTACTCTTCTGTAATTCTCCAGTGCTACAGAGGTCTCTGCTGCATCCGGCGTTTCGACAAAGATGAGTTTGTGCTTCCATACATCGTTGAGAATGCCCTGTGTGTGTGTACACAGCAAGTCAGTCTGACCACCACCTGGTTTTCGAACTGTCGAAAAACGCACCATTTCATTCCAAGCTGCAACGATACTCTCCATATACAGATAACTTGGGAAGAATCCCACAATACCATCTGGTACAGCTTTGCAGTATTCAATGAGGATGGTACCGAAGTTCCTCACTACAGCAGGTTCATTTCTGACTTCGAATCTTGATGAGATAGGTACTTGATCTGATCCACGTGTGATGACGAGTGGCAAGAAACAGTTTCGAGTGAGTGTCATAGCGTAGGATTCCATCATTGTAGCTTCGAATCCAAGCATTTTAGGATACATGTCTAGTGGTGAGATGGTTCCGGAGGTGATGACAACGCTGCTGAAGCGTTCAAAGACAGGTGCGATGGCGAGTGAGGCGTCGAGGCAACTTATGTAGTAAGTCTGATTCAGCTAACTGGCTGGCAAGCGTTCAAAATTATGTGCAACGACTCACGTAAGATGGAAGATAGGATTCGGTACAGTAGCCATATCGGACTCGAACGGCTCCAGGATGAGTAAGAAGCCTACGGGCAAATGTAATCAGCTTTCGGCCAAGAGCACAGATGGACTAACCAAGCAGTAGACGAACCTTTCTCGTATGTCGCTACTAGCGTTGCAAAAGTAGCAACCTTCTGCAAGGAGGAGAATTCATCCAGTCTCGATATTTCGAGCGTACGCACAAGCGACGAAAGCCGTTCGGCACAGAAGCTGTAGTAGAGAGGCTCGAGTCAGGACTAAGACTCCAGACGGGCAGAGGCAAATGAGCTTTACCGCAAAGGCTTTTTCTCGATGAAAGTTAGCTCCTTCAGATGCTGTAGGAATGATGCTGGCGTCTCGGCAACGACATGCAGCACTCTCATACGTGTCTTATGATCGCAACATTCGTCAACCAGAAGCTTTGCAATGGACAATTAAGCTTCTCACTCACCTTCAAATACTCGACGAACCTCGCCAGGAAAGCAGTGAAATGCTCGGCTCGTCTAATATTTCCTGGAATAGCCTCTTTCAAGATGTCTTCCGGTAACACTGGATTAGTGAGCCACTGCTCCTCATCTCTCGCTACTTCTTGCTCTTGCAGACCTTGCACCAATTTCTGATATTCATCCTGCAGCTTCGTAGCATCTGTCCGCTTGATTCTGTTTGCAAGGGAGCAACGGTCAGTTCTATCGTATGTAATACACGCACCCCAGACTGCTTACTCTTCAATCTTTTCGGTCAAGGTCTGCACACTTCTTGCTGCTGCATCTAACATTGGTCGCGTGAGATCAACGCTTAGCGATTCGATACAGACGTTATCAATATTGTGTGCTTCGTCAAAGACTACGATTGAATTCTTATCCATCTCCTTCGATACTTGCTCTGCGACCTTTGGATCCAGGAGGTAGTGGAAAGAATAGACTATGACTTGAACGTATGGCATCATGCGACGGACGGCAAAGTACGGACAGATACCTTCGCGGATACCGTATTCCTTTACGTCATCCAGTGTCCAGACTCCGTTGGGTATCAGCTGGCCTGGCTCTCGTTCGCCTAGTCTCTGTTGAACACGAGCATAGCGGACGTGTTAGCGCAAGTGGCAAAAATACTCATATTGACAGCGGCTCACCTCATGCCAGTCACATATCTCCACACTTCCAGGGTCCTGCCTATTCTTTTCGCATACAGAAGCGTTGGTCAAGTCTCGACATCGTGCATCGACAGCCTTGCCCTTCTTCTCCTTGCTAACCGAGGGATGTATGCAAAGGTTCTTTCGACTCGTAAGACCGAAGCCAAGAAAGTCATCCTCTTGCATGCCTCCTTCATCACGGCGAAACTCCATAAGTCTCTTCAATTCTGCTAGGACCTTCTCAATCTCCGGCACTGTTCGCGAGCAGTAGATGAGCTTCCGCTTTTCTGCGTGGAACTGGTTGTCGATAGGTTAGTTCGCATGGGACAGTTGCGTCGGCGGAGCAGGCACTTACTTGTTGATAGGAGACAATAAGAGATAACAGACTGACAGTCTTGCCTGTCCCTGAAGGCATCTCAAGCACACAGTGACCCTGTACCAATGACATATTGCGCGTTCAGCTTCTCGCCACCGTAACATACGGAACATGGGATACTCACGCCGACATCGAGTGTGCGCTTCAGGTCACCTATTAAGGTGAGGAAGCACGAAGTACATAAGTCTAGGGCAAGGTCTGCGCTTGCATGAAAGCACCGGACTCACACATATACTGATACTGCTCAGGATAGATCTTTGGGTAGGGAAAGAGCACTGCCAACCGTCCATGGTAATTAGCTTTGAGTGAAGCAAGACAACGCAAGAACCGCACCTGGTAGCTCATCTATCATGAACTTCATCTTGACGGCTGCTCAGGATAACGTATGCTCTTTTGGTGATTCAGCTTTCGTCGATCACCGTGTTGCGCTACTGCCACCAGCTTCCCAGCGTCTGTCTCTCCTTCTGGCAGCCCACTTCTGTGTGTCTGCTCTATTTGCCTGTCAAAGACATCCGGCTTGATCTGGTGCAGTGAGATTAAAGCAAAGCTCTGCGCATGTAAGGTCAGTGTCGTCGCCGCCTGCCGATCGAAGAAGGACTAGCAGTCAAGACGATGATGCGCGACGCAAGTGGGTAGTCACTCAAGGAAGAGAGGGATTACAAGGTGAATTATATCAATGAACTAATGCTGCATTTCCAACTGCTTTTAGTGATTGTCGCCCGTCACGCTCGACACGGATAAAGCGATACTTGGGACTATTCACTCACTATGACTGGTTTACACAGCGGCGTAGAGCTCAATGCTGCACGATGCTGGAATAAAAGATGATAATCAATTGACTAAATGGAGAAGCAGAATGCCCCACTCGCTCCTTAGACTGCAAGTAGTCTCTTAGCAAAGTATTATAGCGACTGCGAGACGTCACTATCAAGCATTGATATCGTTCTTCCAGACCGTGGTCAAACGGCTTGGGAACCGACCGGAGCGGCATTTGACGGAGCTAGCAGGCCAAACGCAGCACATGTGGGAGTCGCCCCTTGACCAGCGACCCTGAGGGTATCAGGCTGGCGTGGATACGGCCTCCAAATCCTGGGGTGACTTGGATGGTTTCGGTGGCTACCGGGACAGCCTTGTAACGTGCCCATGCCGGACAGCATTTTGATTTCTCATACGCCGAGATTCCTTAGCTTTTGTCCGGTGCCTTCACCCAGAGAATGAGCTGCCAATTTCTTCTTGTGATCTTGCAAGGCAAGCATACAAACCTCCAACGAGCCTGCCACTATTAGGCGATCTACGTAGACTTCCTTCTTTTGACCTATTCTGTGCATTCGACCAAAGGCTTGTGTTCTAACGGCAGGAGACCTATACAAATACAGACCCTGTTCGAGCTAAGACAACGAGGGTTGATCGCCCCTAACTACTACAAGAATCTCACACGATAGGAAGAAGGATGAAGTAGATTTACGATAGGAAGAAGGATGAAGTAGATTTACGATAGGATGTTTTGCTCTTGTTCTTCTTACTCTCAGATGGTCTTGAGA
>JAMALA010000081.1:0-71337 GCA_023628255.1 Cystobasidium sp. 2NF920 | reverse complement strand
TAGAGCTAAAGCTCCGTTGTATTTCGCTTGTTCTTTGTAACTTGCAATGAACAATTAAATCCAAAAAAAAAAAAAAAGCTCATAATTAGTACTAGAGCTAAAGCTCCGTTGTATTTCGCTTGTTCTTTGTACTTGCAATGAACAATCAAATCCAAAAAAAAAAGCTCCGTTGTATTTCGCTTGTTCTTTGTAACTTGCAATGAACAATTAAATCCAAAAAAATCTTTGTAAATTTCGCTTGTTCTTTGTCACTTGCAATGAACAATTAAATCCAAAAAAAATCCCTTGCTCAAGGCATCACAAGTCTGCACACGCGGTCTTGCCGTTTGGTTCTGGGCAAAAGCTTCGCCACCTACATCTCTTAATGCTAATAAAACACTTCAATAAAGTCATTATGCTATATTGAATCAATGGATGGAATCTTTCAAAGCTTCACGTTCGTGCTAAGGGCGTGCCTTTCACGTGCCATCTCCACCATTTGAACTGCGCGAACTGCATGTCGAGTTCGGAGCCGAAAGGAGCCGAATGCACATAGCGGTCAGGGATACAAGTGTGGGAAGCACGTCTTTGTCAGTATGGATGACATTGCTGTTCCTACACTGAGCAGCTTTTTATCAAACTTGGATTCAAGCGAGTCCGTACTTGTTGCAAACAGCGTGGACGCCCAGTCTCCACTCATGACACAGCGAAGCGACAGCTCCGAGGAAGAGAAAGCAGGAGCAGGGACCTTACAAAACAAGAAGAAACGAAGTCAGTTCACTAGCTGTGATGCATGTGTGAGTGCTAGACGTGGAAGCCCTTTGACATACTGTCTGACATGTTTGTGTGGTTCTATTCACGTGTTTCAAGCGACTTCGAAAGGTGAGGTGCATTCGAGAAGCAGCTCAGCTAGAGTGCAACAGCTGCATCAGCAAGAACATCGCCTGCACTCGTATATTCAGCCAGACTCATGCTCATGGCAAGGGAAAGCGGATCAATCAAGCAAGAGAGCAGTTTGGCACAAATCCTTCAATGAGCGGTTCTCAAAGCTGCTCTACGTCGTCTTCCACTTCACCTTTCACGCCACTGCAATCTGTGACAGTCTATAAGATGAACGAGCATGTTCTGTCTGCGAAAGCTCTTTCTGCTTTCCTACATGCGTATGAAACGGACGTCGCTTCTGCAATTCCGGCTCTTGAAGTACGCTACAACCACGTAACATAGCACGAGGATCCTTTCAACGACTCACGTGTGTTATTTTCAATCTAGTATGCCCGCCTTTTCGGTGCGTGCAGAGATGTAGACTTCGACATCAATAGGGTGGACGAGCTAGATCGAGTAAGCACGGCGCACCTGTGTACCCGATTTGACAAGTGCTGAGGAGCCTGGACACCACTACGAATCTAGATTCTATGCATTGCCGCAGCCGCAGTCACTGCTAGCGTGCAACAGGCCGACAGGAAATTCGGCGTTGGTCAGTCTGCAATCACGATCAAAGAACCTCTGGCTACCAAGAGAGACCTAGAAACTCGCGTCATGGAAGAAGCAGATAGACTCGGCATACTTCGGAAGCCATCTATGAGAGCCTTGGAGACACTTCGACTATTCTGCATCCTGAGTTCAGGTGGGCGCCTGTCTGTCAATTCTGCCACATGGATCTCAGCTGATCTCTCCATTCACATAATTGGCAGGCGAAGCTGCAAGGCAATGCCGGCGATCAGATTCGTATAGAGCCTATGAACAGGCTCTTGTAGAACACATGCGAAGCCTCTCAGACAGCGGTCAGATCTCCGAACAGAAGGTGGCCGAATACTTTTGGTCTATCATCCTTGGCGACTCTTTTGCTGCTGCTCTGTCGGGTCGCTCGCCATCCTTCAGCCAGGAAGATATCGAAAATTTTGCGTCCTACGTTGACTACAGCACGGAAGGCATGTTGATGATAATTAATTACATGGAGTAAGCTTCTAAATCGAGGTCCCATTAATTGCGTGGCCACAGTCCTTGAACTAACATGTAAATATTGCCTTGCAGCTCTACAAGTCCGGATGCAGGCTTTGGTCTCATTTTCGCTTCGATTTGTCAGATATGCCGTTCCTTCTATGCTCGAGTGACATCCACCCGCGCTCGCAAGCGACCTTTCGTCGACGTTGAGATGATGCAAGAGATTCCAGCGGAGCTAGAGCGTATCAATATGGTCACGCAGGTCTGTGAGCAGAAGTTGGATTCGATGTTTGGCAAAGGCAGCTGGCCAGAGCCTTTAGGCTACTGGGGCAGAATTGTGCACTTCCTTCGTACAGTTCTATTATTCTTGGTACGACGTGCTCAGTACGCTGCTGATACACTACTCGGCTGCTTTGCAGACACTTTCATTATGGTCATGGCTACAGACGAGCTTGAAGCGGCCATCATCAAGGAGCTTTCGGGCAATGCGTCACTTCACAGATTACAAACATTACAGGAGACGATGGATAAGCTTCAGTTGCAGACAATGGCAGAACTTTCGAAGAACATGGGCTGGGAACCAAGACCCGGATCTGCAAGGATATTCGCAACAGTCGATGGGCTTCTCGCCTTCTTTTCGGTTTTGCGCATGCGAAGGCTGTTCAAGCTGCCTGCTGTTGAAGAGGGAGGTTGTACGGGTTCGTGGACAATACAGGAGAAGGTAGCGAATGCCCGATGTGAGTTGCAAGAACAAGGATAGCGTCTCAATCAGCGAAGTGCTAATTGGTGGAGCAGATTATATGAAAGTATGTGAATATCTTGGCTGTGCAGTGTACGTTGACCTCAATAGCTGCTCTGGTTAGGTGCTGATCCCTGCATGTGACCGGACAGCCTGGAAATCGCGGAAGAATTGCCGAATTTGCGAAGCCAGCTCACTCTACTTGAGCAAAGGGCAAAGACTCTATCAGAGCAGGTCACAAATGTCAGCTGGCCAGGGACAGAGCTTGGTCAGAGTACAAAGAATATAGCGATATGGGGCGAGCAATTCCCATCTTATCGTGTTTTTACCACGACTGTGAATGAGCCGGGATCTTCTGCCATTCATACTCCTTTCGAGAATACTCGAAAAGAACCCTGTCCCACTCGCGAAGCGCCCTTCACCGAAAGACCCGCTGAAGTACAAGGCACAGGAATACCCTCTGAAGGCATCAACGAGCTCGAAGCTTCTGACTCATTAGGTGATCCTTGGAACCTTGACCTGAGCAGCACCTTTCCTACCGCATTAGATTCGATCCTTGCCGATGCTCAACAGCTGGATGCGAACTATCAGCAATTTCTCGCCAGCCTAGGCTGTTGAGCACGTTCAAGTACAGCAAAACACTTCTTACGGCAATTCCGATATATCAGGCAGACGTACTTTTCTCCATCGTTGGGTGAATTTGGGCTATCTTGAAGACGTGTAGCATATTTTTAGATCTCAATTGAATTGCTGCCCGAACGTGAGCATTGAAAAGTAGCAGTAGACTCTCGCATCGTAGACATGGTGTACTGTACGAAGGCAATCACTTCTCGGGAGTTCTTGCGGCATTGAACTTACCGAGGGCGTAGTAAGAGAACCTGCTCGGCGGGAAGCAATAACCGCAGTATCCGCCACAAAAATATAGATATTCAGGCTTTGCCTTCGGACGACATTGCAAGTTGTTGCCTTGATTATCTACGTATGTCGTGGTTCTCAAATGCCCTGCATCAGCAATGGGACAGCTATGGGGACATCCCTGTCCCATCGTCGTCGTCGGGAACATCTTCCTCGCAATACACTGAAACATCCATGATGTCGCAATCAGAGTCGCTCAGCGTGACAAGAAGCGATGGCCCGCCGGCAACCGGACCTACACCCAAGCGCAAGAGCTTTTCCTCATGTGATGCGTGCGTGAGTGTGCTCAAGCTCTGTCACCAAAAGTGCTGGCAATCAACAGCGTTTATCGTGCTGATATGGATCACGTTTGTATTCCACCTTCGGCAGCGCATGCGCAAGATCAAATGCAACAAGGCGAAAGATGCGACAGCATGTGAAGGCTGTCTGTCCAAGAATATCGCTTGTACATTCGTATTCAGAAAGGAAAAGTCCGACAAGACCAAGCGCGTTCAACAGGCAAAGCAGGCGTTCGGCTCGACTGACGACAGTTTGGACCGTATACACTCACAACAATCGAGCTCCAGCGTGAGATCAACAGCCACTCTGGAAGTACAGCCAGTTAGACTTCCTGGCTTGCTACATACCTTCAAGGATCAAATCTGGCTTATCGTTCCCACTACCAATGTAAGACGCAAATTGGCTGCAGCTGCCATCATAGGACGAGGTAGTAGTATATGATTGACCTGCTTGACTTTGGTACGTCGCAGTACGGAAGACTGCTAGATGCCTGTCAAGCGACCAATTACCATATTGATAAGATGGACTCGCTTGACCGTGTGAGTCGGTCATAGGATTCCGCGCAGCATTGTGTGTCGTATCATTAGCTGATGTCGCATGTGCTCAACCTGTATGAACAATCCGAATCAGCTCCTCTGCATACTATCAGCCGCTACCGCTATACGAGTCGAATCCGGACAATTCAACTCTATGTCAAGCCTGTCTATGGTTTCAGCGAGCACTCCCGACGCCGCCGACATATTGTTAGCGAAAGCTCTTGAAATCGCAGACTCTGAGAGTCTACTTCGTGAGCCATCTGTACGCGGCCTCGAGGCATTGCGACTTTTCTTGATGCTCACCTCGGAAGAAAACGCACGATCCGGACGACACGGCAACAACTACAGAAGCTTCCAATCGACCTATGTGGAGCACTTTCGAATATTGGTCGAAGAAAATCAACTTGTCAAAGACCAGATAGCTGTATTCTTCCTAAGTCTTATAGTCAACGATTCGTTCGCGAGCGCTATATCGGGTCAGATACCAGCTTTTACCGATGATGATATTGAAAATTTGGCATTTTTCATGGAGACAGACACTATGTCATTATTGACCAACATAGCCAATGGAGTGTAAGTATTTGGGCAGCTCTCATATATTCTGCGAATTGATCACACTTGTCCGATGTAGCCCTGGCGATCCAAGCGTAGGATACGACATAATCTTCGGCCCTCTCTGTCTCTTAGCGCGGTCTTTCTATAGCCGCGTCACCTCCACGAGGGCGAGGAAAGCACAATATATCGACCTTCCTTTTCTGGAAGAGATACCAGTAGAGCTTGATCGTATCAGAGGAATCCTGTCGGTGTACGAGCGCAAGCTAGTGGAGATCTTTGGCAGCGCGGCAGCGGTACCATCCCAGTATACTCGCTTGAGTAGCATGGTCCGCTTCATGCGTAAGTGAGAAGACCACATGATGCACGTTTTGAATATAGGAACTGATATATGGCCGATCCAGTCTCTATCATGCTCTGCCTAGCTATGGATGAGCTCGAAGATGCTACCGTGCGCGAGTTATCAGCCAACCTAGACTTATATCGGCTCCAAGACTTGCAGCGGACATTTCGCATATTACAAGAGAACTTTGTGAACAACACGCGCAACGTTTCGTCTCCTTTCAAAATCGACAACAAAGCTAGGGCGTTCGCTGTAGTCGACGGCCTCCTAGCGTATGCGTCCATGAAAAGGCTCCGACGCAT
This sequence comes from Cystobasidium sp. 2NF920, assembly GCA_023628255.1. Classification (NCBI taxonomy): domain Eukaryota; kingdom Fungi; phylum Basidiomycota; class Cystobasidiomycetes; order Cystobasidiales; family Cystobasidiaceae; genus Cystobasidium; species Cystobasidium sp. 2NF920. The sequence continues at coordinate 65,751 of JAMALA010000081.1, read as the reverse complement.
ACTGAAATGCCCGACATTTGAGGAAGCGGGCAATGCAGATGGTTTATGGACGGCTCAGGAAAAGGTCACCAGCCTGAATTGTAGGTGATGTGACGGTCTTTACCGTACAGTCGACAGTCACCTCCTGATATGGCAATCTGCAACCTAGTCTTCATGTACATCGCAAATGGACTCGCTGGATATGTGTAAGCTGTCTTAGTGACTTTGTCCGCAGCACAAAGTAGCTGAAACATTGACAGGCCCTCCGTACGTGAGGATCTGCCTGCCATAGCCCTGGAGGTTAATACGTACATCGAAAAAGTGATGCTGTCCAGCGGAAAGCCTGAAGCGGACGGGATCCTGCTTCCTATCTGACAGCAGTCGAGGTTTCTACTTGTGGCAAAGCTTGAGAGCATCGACACAGACTAGTGCCTGTCGTCGTCTGGGCCGGAGACATGCCATTTCAGGATAGCGCTTGCATGCGTTCGATACTAGCAACAACATAATTGCACGCGACTACAGTACAGAGTTCAGAAGCGAAATTCGAAGTAATTAAGGACGGCGCCGGAGAGCAGTCCCGTCTAAGAGCACTTTATGCGGTATAAATACCGCGGAAAGGCGCGAGCTTGACAGGCGAGGTAGCGGCTTCATCGTCGTCCAAGGGCGATGTCAACAGTCCACCACTGGCAGGAGAGGTCCATGTGTCACGCGCGACTAGCGAACTTGAACTACTGGGGGATTGTTTGAGGCCTTGGCCTCTTGCAAGTGCTAGACCAACGGTCGTCGAAGAGAACTCTGGAATGGGTGAGCTCGATGAAGATGCTTTGGAAGTAGTAACAGGAGAAGAAGAGGATACACTGGATGTGACTTTGGATGATGTGGTTGCAGCAGCTTTCGAGGTGGTTGTAGCAGCTTTGGAGGTGGTTGTCGCAGCCTTTGAAGTTGTAGTCGGTGCAAGAGCTGCGCCTCGTCCAGGGGCCAACACGACCTTCGAACTTGTTGTCGACACAAAGACAGGTACACTGCTGGAAGAACTACTTGGAGCTTGAGTTGCGATGGAAGTGCTACCCGAAGTAGGAAGAGAAGACGAAATAGGCAGAGACGAGCTACTGGACGGACTTGATACTGCTTGAGTACTTGAGACCGGTGTATTGACAGAGGTTGTCGCATCTGCGCTCGAGCTTTCAATCGCAGAGCTACTGGAGGGAGCTACACTAGAGCTTTGCCGTGAGGTGGTTCCAACTGAAGTCGTCGCCGCGCTTGACGATACAGCAGCTTGAGACGATGTACTTGTACTTGCAGCCTGCGAGGTTGAAGTTGTGGTAATCTTCGAGGTTGTGGTCGTTTTGGCCGTCGTCGTGGCTGGCTTCGTAGAAGTCGTCGTAGCTTTCGATGTTGTAGTGGCCTTTGTCGATGTTGTGACCTTCGAGGTTGTGGTAGCTTTCGACGTTGTGGTGCCTTTTGAGGTAGTAGTAGCCGCCTTACTTGTCGTTGTCACCTTACTAGTGGTCGTAGCCTTGCTCGTGGTCGTCGCCTTGCTAGTAGTTGTTGCCTTGCTTGTAGTTGTTGCCTTGCTTGTAGTTGTTGCCTTGCTTGTAGTTGTTGCCTTGCTTGTAGTTGTTGCCTTACTCGTGGTAGTGACAGTCGCCTTCGATGTTGTGGTAGCTATTGTGGAAGTAGGAGGTAGTACGGCAGTAGACGATTGCAGAGAAGTGGATGGCAAGCCAGAAGTTGAACCTAGTCCGGTGCTAGTCAATGCCGTACTGTTCAAGCCAGTGCTGGAGGCAGGGGCCGATGAGCTATCAATGATGGTAGTGCCATCGGTACCGCGAGTGAGCGAGACATCGGTAGTCGTAGTGGCGGTTGCGGGATCTGTCGTCGTGACTACTGTGTCAGAAATCATTGTGGGGGTAGCGTCGCTGATGATGGTGGTGGTCGGCGCAGAGATAGGAGTTGAGGGTTCGGTGAGCGTAGTCTGATTAGTGTCCAATGACATTGATGTCGATGTTGCAGGAGAAGTCGTTTGGGTGTTGCTGGTGACCAAGGTGGTGGTGGTGGCATTCAGGCCGAAAGGATCATTTGCAAGATCGGCGAGAGTGGGCTCTTCGTTCAATTCGGGCCCGACCAATCTGCCCCAGTTTGTCCATCTTCTCTCCTTGTAATTGGCGCAACCAGGCTTTATACCCGATGCCCACGGCAAATTGCCTGTACAATTAACAAGGGTCAGTGAAAAAGCATGCACATACATTTAGAGATGAGAGCGATGACTCACATCCGGGCAGAGAGTCGAGCATGGTGTCGAAGCCGATAGGTTCGTTGGCAATCTGAGTGTTCGTGGAGAGGTGACAGTTGTTGGCAGCAGTTTGATTCCAGCTAGGTGCGAGCGGTGGACAAGCTTTGTCGGCTCGCAAATCGCCATTGGTATCCAGGCATTGGTTGACGACTTGTTGGAGAACCGTCTGATTCCATCTGCAATGCGGCGAAAAGACTGTTCAGCTAAGTTTCCATGAGAAGATCACGAAGGAGACTCACCCATTGGCGAAGTCGGCACTAGAAGTGAACAATGCAAACTTCAATATGATTGTAGTGAGTAAAGCACGGGCATATAAGCTCACTGTAATCCGTAACCTGTTGTATCACCATTTGCCAAAATATAGGTAGGCGCTAGGTCACCATTACCACCGAACTCATCGCCTGGACCTTGATACCACTGCATCCAAGCGTTCATTCCATAGCCGAAGTAGAAAGTTTCGACCAAGATACTAGGGATGCGACGCTCGTATCCAACCGGGCCTGGGAAGCGGTACCAGCTTCAGCGGAATGATTTCTCATTTGGCCGTAGCGTACTTACAATTTGGGCCAGTAAGACCAGCACCAATGATGGGATACTTGACGTGGCCATATGGGTTGCTCAGATCAAAGGGCTGTCCATTCCAGCATGAAGGGACTAGATTGCAAAGAGTTCTCGTCAGGTTTGACACCTGCTAAACTGCGGCCATGTATAGTACTTACACCAAACTTTGGTGGTAATGAATGAGCAGCCGAATTTCGGAAGATCATAAGTGGAGTATCCGACAACTGTTCCATTCTTGTAATCACGTTCGCAATAGTAAAAGATAGACAGATCTTCTTGGGAGTAGCCGCCTCCCGTCTTCTTAGCAGGACTACCTGCCACCATCTGCATCAAGGGAGAAAAGCGCAAGAGTCAATGTCAAGCCGATACGTGTGACCAAGATAGGATTACTCATACCTCAAAATTCTCTGGGAATGGCTCAACATACGTTCCAGGTCCTGTACCTTTCTTCAATGTTGGGAAATTGTAATAGATACGGGTCTGACCCCACATCGCGGAGTACTTTGTAGATCCATCCGGCTGGAGTATAACCTTGTACATGGAAGGATGCCTACGTACGATTGTGCATTAGCGTCTGTTGGTTGACATGGCAGGTCCGACGAGCTTACCAATAATTGGACACTGTTCAACGACAAGAAAAGAGCAGGGTGACAGATATCAGCCATATGTCGAAGATGAGCATCTATATGTGAGGAAACGCACAGTCTGCTTGAGGTGCCATCGATGAACACGTTGCATTTCTGTAATAGCTAGGATCGTATCCTGCATTGAAGTTGTTACCGCCGACGACTCGGTGCTAGATAGGCACATGCAAAGCAACGTTATTATGTCAGCGTGCTGCATTCAAAGCTCGCCTTGCTTAGAATTGATTGTGACCAACGACATGCTGTGAGATTATGCCGGGTGTTACGATAGGATCCAATCGAGTCGTGACAATAGGTCGTAACGAGTCGAAAACGATTCGGTCTGAGCGAAGTTCGAAAAGGTTAAGTCTGCTGTACCGACCTCAATATAGCTGATTTTGCAACGCGAGACGACTCACTGCCTGCTTCTACTACTCCTATGCAAGTAGACGCTGCTAAAGCAACACGTGATAAAACAGCCGACCGACGGTGGCGTTGCGCCTTTGCAGACTTGCTAGAGGTCATCTTGGCAGCAAGGTCAAGCTTGCAAGACTTTGTTTCCGTAATCTGATACTGTATTCTCTGATACGGCGTTGCTCCTGTGAGCTATGAAGCCTCTCGATGTGCTCGAAGTCTTGCAAGCCACGTCGGGCAACTCGAATGTAATGCTTGTCGAGTGAGAAAGTGTGGCGTCGCTTCCTTGTGTGCACGGGTGCAGACAAAGTAAAAGGAGGGGCTTCAAATGAGTGTGTCGAAAGAAGGTGAAGATGTAGCTAATGGCAAGAGTTAGAGGAGAAGACAGCTGCTGCAGAGAGATGATTCAGGAACAGATACGCGACCGTGGCAATTTTCCCTCTCTTCTCTCTCGGCGTCTTCTTTGCACGGAAAGAGCAAAACTATCATCTCGCAACGCCAGGCATCACCCAGCATCGGGCAGGCAGCAGCGCCTGACAGAACAGCATGGTCAGCAAAAGGAACAAAAATAAAAGAGCGAGAAGATCAATTAACGTTGGCATGTAAGTTATCTTGCAATATGCGGGATGTCGGGGTAAGTAAGGTTTCCATCGGACCCGCAGCGCGTCCAAGAAAGATCTTTGCACCACAATATCGGTCTTCATGGGCATCTGGAGTGGCAGCAGGATCCACGTTCAAGCTTTTCAGAGGAGATGCGCGCCACGAGGGATCCGGATGTCAAAAGTGTAAGGTATATGAGTAGATGTTTGATCTGGGTCTGTGGAGGTGGATGATCGATGAACCTTGACCGTAAATCTGGGCAGTTCGATGTGGGATCAGCGATAGAACATGGTTTGTCATCCGCTTTCGGAGGCATCGCTGTGATTCGGCTTGATGATGTGTGTCCGAGACGGGTGGAAGCCATGAGGATGATGATGTTGTTCTGGAGAGTCACGTCTGGCTGGCTTGTGTGTTCCAGCAAAGAAAGCGCAAGGAGGACAGATTCTCAGATCTGTTTCAAGTCCCTCGATCACTTCGCCGACGGGCCTCAGAAGGCCACCCTCAAGTTAACCACGACAATCCTAGAAATGTAGAAAGGTAGAGAACATTGAACAGCTTAGATGCCAGACAATACCATCCGTTCATTCCAAGTCGTGGTTGAACATGGAAGCCGTTGCATCGTCGTCAAGAGTGCAGGCCAGTGACCTGAATGGACCAGTGGACAATTCCCTGCCTCCAGTCGACTATGCTCGTGAAGACAGAAGAGAACGTAGAGCCAGTCCAAGCTACGATGCATCAGCAGCAGCAGCTCGTCAGCAAAGCAATGGCAATGGCAATGCTAACTGGGGAAGACGCACACCTGAGCGAGCATTAGGGCATCATGATGAAGGCTCTCATCGTAGGCAATATGACTCCAGAGGGCCACCTCCCCAACGCAATCAGTATGGAGGTAATCGAGGTGGTGGGAATGCAGACTTCTTTGCTAGGTATGTCATCACCTCTCCATAAGCATTGTGGTTGCCCACAGCTCAATGCTATAGTTATCTCTACTGTGATATTTCAGTCGACAAGCCGAAAGAGACGCTTCCAATCTCTCCATCTGGCCACCTTCTCCCAAAACCCCAAGAAATGAAGATTCCGAAGACGAGCGTGACAGACATAAGCGAAAGAAGGATAAGAAGCATAAATCACATAAATCAAGCCATCGTCATAAGAAGAAGAGGTACTCTTCAGAGACAGGATCAGATTCAGACGACGACGATGATGATGGGCGACGCCATAAAAGCAAGAAGCATCGTAGCAGCAAGCATCGACACCGCTCCGATGATGATGAACTGAATAGCTCAGAGTATGAAAGAGAACGTAGCAAGCGTAAGAAGGAGAAGGAAAAGAAACGCTCTTCTCGCAAGCATAGAGACCATTCACGCTCAAGGTCTCGCTCGCGTACCATAGAACGTATCCATAATGATCAAGAAGATGAATGGGCAGAGAAAGGTTCAAAAGCAGAGCGTGGTGTGCCTGGTACAAGCTTGGTTGCATCTACAGCTGGAGCGGATAAGTCGGGTCTTACAAGCAGTAAAGGCAAAGACAAAGAGAGCGGCGGGGCGGCAGCCGACTCTGATTCAGATGATGAAGTCGGTCCTAAACCACTACCTGAAGCATCGGATAAGTCCAACGCAAGAGATTATGGAGGTGCATTACTAAGAGGAGAGGGAGAAGCAATGGCAGCATACGTAGCAGACGGTCAACGTATTCCAAGAAGAGGTGAAATCGGTCTTGAATCTGAACAAATCCAAAAATACGAAGATGTCGGATATGTCATGTCTGGTAGTAGACATAGAAGAATGAATGCTGTTCGAATGAGAAAGGAAAACCAAGTTATTACTGCTGAAGAAAAGAGGCAATTACTAAAAACACAAAAGGAAGAACAGGATAAGAAGGAAACTATGGTCGTTTCTAGCTTCAAGGAATTGTTGGAACAAAGATTGCAGGGTGAGAAGAGGAAGCAAAGAGACAACTATTAACCGTGCTCGTTTTCGCTTATCCGCAAATAACTGTACTTTTCTACTTGTCGATTTGGTTGTTCACCCTCTTATGCTTAGCCATGTATCGAACTTGATCTTCTTGCGAAAAAGCTTGTTAAATGTGATTCACCATGTCAATCTACACTTCAGTGCAACTGTGCGATGACGGCAGAGGTCACGACGACTCCATTCCTGTCTAGAGATCCTTGTCTAGTCTCGTACATTGCCACAACACGTCCACTAACATCAACAACATGTCACAATGCAAGAACAGGTCTAGTGATGAAATAGCAAGAGGGGACAGCTTCACCTGCAGAGGAAGGAACAATAAAAGAGTATATGGTGTTTGTTTTATGCTTTTCTCTTCTTCTCCTGCTTGGTGACCATCTTCTTCTTCTCCCTAAGCTTTTCAGCCTCCGCATTCCTTCTATTCTCACCGAACTTCATCTTGTTATAAAGCTTTCTCTGCTTGTTGCTGAGCAATATACTTGCAGGATTAGCTTCTTGTGTCTTAGCAGAGTGAGTATCGGCTGCAAGAGCTGCCTTGTTGACAGTCTTGGTATCGGCCTTTGTAGCTGCGAGCGTCTTCTTGAGTGCTGAAAGCTCGGTCTCGAATGTAGAGTATGGGATACCGTGTGATTCAGCTTCAAGCTCAGCTTGATGCATGAGAGAGGCGTCATCCGGATTGCTAGCTGCCGCAAGTAGAGCAGGGCGGATTGGCGAACCTTCTTCGTCGTCGTCTTCTGCTGCACCGAACCCTGTGAACTCTTCATCTTCTTCAATGGCAGCTTCATCGTCTTCGATTTCGGAAGAAGCATCTTCAGCTTCAACACCAGCTTCAGCCTCATCCTCTTCATCCTCCTCCTCATCTTCTTCTTCTTCATCATCCTCTGAGACCTCCACAACCTCGCCTCCAGCTTCAGTTGGGATATATCCACCTTGCTGTCTGACTTGGTCATAGTCCACGAACGGACTCAGATGAGGAGGTAAGACTTTTCCAGGTGCATACTGATCGGTAGGGAGGATTTTGCGAAGATTGATGCAATCGACTACCCATTGAGGTTGGATGTATGCTCTCTTTCCGGCTGCTGCACCGTTTAGGCCAGGTACGATCAACGCACTCGATGAAGCTGATCCTTTGGACGTCGAAGCGACTGGGACAGGTCTGTCAATGACATGATGTGTGATGCGTGGATCATCGATGGTATATGGAGATCCGGCACCGAGTGTAGCATCCCAGCCTACTTGGCCGCCAAATGAGCGAATGACAAACTCAAGTGTAGGTCGTGTAACTTCGCGGGAGAGGTAGAAGTAGTAGTCCGAGAACAGGTTTGTGAGCTCTTCGTCTGTAGTCTGGTTCGCAGGGGTGACTTCGGATTCATCGAGTGATTTAGGGATATCTTCCTTTGACGAGGAAGTACTTGCTGGCTCAACTGCCATGGCATCGCCGTCTTCTTCGACTGGTACCGTTGTGCCATTTGTGGCAGCGCCGGAATGATGTGTAATTTGTCGAATTTGCTTCTTGACATCCTTAGCTGATACCTTCTTTCCGTCCTTGTGGAGACCTTCCTCCGTACCCTTCTTGCCCTCGATGGTGAGTGTACGGCTTGTCTCCTCTAGTAACAAAGCTCCGATACCGGCACCTGCATCGTCTTTCGATGCATCCAATTTAGGAGGATAGTTCAGATTGATCTCGTGGTACAGTCGGAATAGAACGAAGCCGAGAACGGTCTGATATAACTCCAAGAAAGTCATCATGACTCTGAAGTCGATATCCGATGGAATCTAGGAAAACAAACAAAGCATATTAGACTGGGAAACAGGTGGGTTCTTCTGATTGTTCGGCAGTACTTACGTTCTGCGTGAACATGTATGGTACAAGCCATGTAATGGTCTCGCCCTTGACATTGGCTTGGAAGTAGATTCCCTTGACGCTCAAGAAAACCTTGCGTAAGGAACGTGTTCTCATCACGTATAATTGCCATTCTGCAGCTAGCTTTGAGCAGTTTGCGACTATTGTAGCTGGGATCTTCTCCGTTGCTGGCAGATGTGCGAACAGCACAATTAGGGATAGAGCGTCATCCATATCTCTGACTGCGTCTGGGAAAGATGGGTATCTAAACATTGTAGCGTATATCAGCGCCTGCCTACCACGTAAATAAAGTGGCAAGACAAAGTGTGACTGCCTTACCTTTCTTTGACGATATGATCCAAGCGGTATTTCGGCTTCTTATCCTCTTCTAGGCTCTTCGCTGTACTCCATTCTCCACGTCCAATAGCTCTAGATAGCTTCTTTGCGAATGTCTTGTGCTCTCGTAGCTTTTGCAGAACAGGTTCATGTAGCAAGTATTGAATGTCCTTAACATAGTAGAAAGAAGCCATAGCAGTCGATCCCTTGTTTGCCTTCTTATGATTACGAGGTTGACGGGGATAAATGCCTATATGGATAGTTTAAGTCAGTGTACATCCTGTTTAATAGGGTCTTCGTGTATCGTAGATGCCCACCTTTCAGGATGCAGAGCCTTCGGAAATCGGACATAGAGCATTGTAGCTTCTTGATAGCTTGAGTACGGGTCTGTAGGATGTCATGTAAGCTTCCTTCCACCCCTTATGATATATACTCTGCCTGTTCTCGACCTACAATGTAATTTTTGGCCGCACCCGCTTCGCCCTTCTTCTTTCGCACTTGACCTCCGGAAGCGCGAGCCATCTTGCGCGGCTAGTAGAGAGCTGAAGGTGACGACGGTGATAACAGTCTGCACAGATAAATTCACTCCAATCTGCAATGTGCAAAGCCCAATACTGCTGCCTTCTGTGATTTTTCACTTCACTTGCCTCGATCACGCTTTCGGTGGCGACAGAAATTTGCTGCAGAGAATAGAGCAGAAGCAATTGCTCGTTCTGACTGGAGAGCCATCACAGCAGAGAGATACCTCAGTATAACCTTGACGAACTAGCATTTGGTCTCCTACACCGTTGAACTCCTGCATAGCCGGCCAACATGCGCGCAAAACGAAGCAAGAGCTACAAGCGGGCCATGGCGCTCTACACGACTGCCTTCAAGTTCCGAACACCCTACCAAGTCCTTGTAGATGGAGACTTTGTCAAGCGAATGAGCCAGCAGAAGCTTGACCCTACCGAGAGACTGGCAGATATCCTAGGTGGTGATACGAAAATCAGTTGAGTCGTGCTTTTGCTTGCGATATAGACCCGCACAAACTGACGGAGGTCGATCATCTATTGCCCTTGGAACACGAATACTGTCATACTTCATCGATATATACTACTTCCACCCGCTTGTTCCGTCAACAGTGATAACGCAGTGTGTCGTTTCACGCCTGTATGAAGAAGGCGCCGCCAGTCAACCGGCGACCGATCTAGCGAAGACCTTCGAAAGACGTAAATGCAATCATTGGCAAGTCAAAGATACGGATGGAGAATGTATCACTGGCATCATTGGCAAAGACAATCGTTATCGATACTGTGTCGCTACTCAGTCGCCAGCCACGAGAGGTCAGCTGCGTCGCGTGCCTGGTGTACCTATACTTTTCGAAGCAAGAGGTATGATCCTGCTGGAACCGCCTAGTGATGCTAGTGTTGGACAACGCAAGCATGTAAGCTTCTATTGTGCGAAAGATTTAATAGGACACGCTTCTGACATTGCTCGGCCTATTTCAGATCGAAGAATCAAAGCTGCATGTATCGAAAGAAGAATTATCAATGTTGAAGCCTAAAGCTAGCACGTCTCGTTTACCAGCAGCAGCATCTAATGCGGACGTCAAAATGGAAGGATCAGAGGAGGCAAAGGCGCCTGCGTCAGGAGTAGATGCAGTTGCAGGCCTGCCATCAGCGACACGTGCAACAACAGCTACAAAGCCAAATACGATAGAACAGAAATTAGATAGAGCACACGCTGTCAAGAGACGGAAAGCATTCAAGGAGCCGAATCCGTTGAGTGTCAAGAAGAAGAAGCCGAATATGACAGCTGCGAAAAAGACGAAGACGACGACGACATCCAATACAGCGAAGAAAGCTAAAGAAGGCGGAAAGTCGGAACAGGAAAAATCTGCAGCAGGGCCAGCTCCGCCTGTGAATGACCCTACGACAGGCAAGTCGCGAAAACAAGGCGATGGAACGAGCAAGAAAGCTCTCAAGCGGAAAGCGAAGAAGGCGGCTGCTGCCCAATCTGCAGGCCAGAGTGGTCCTGAGACCGCACCTGCAGCTGCAGCGCCGAAGGTTGATGCCGCAGCTTCGTAATTCCTCTCTGTGGGTTGTGCGTTATCAGTATATCTCGTCGATTTGAGATTGTTGTTGTATCCAAATAGCTGTCGTCAAGTCAACCTTCCTGCGCAACACTTGGGCAGATGTTACCATATCACCTTTACTTTTCACACTTGTCTGCTCGCAGGCTTTTCTTGCCACCAGTGTTTGGTGACAGCGAGTCATAGTGGCTCATATCCTCGTTGATACAGGCGATCATGTTTCTCTTCGGGACTATATAACTGGATTCGACCCACTATGATGAAAATTCACAATCTTGGTACCGATAGGCCATACTTAGCGTTACCTGACGCTTTTCCGCGCTACAAGCTTACTCTACTGGAAGAGGAAGACCTGCCCACTATAACGTCCATTTTGTCGAACAAATTTATCTCGCAATACTTAAACAATGTACCTGAACCATGTACGTTGAAGGATGCGAAATACTGGTACAATCTTCAACCTTCCAATGGCGATATCAAAAGCCTACGTGAGACCGCAGGAACAAAGGAAGAACAAGAGGAACGAAGCAAATCTTTCTGTCCAGGTTCCCATTTTCAGTCATTAGGGATATGGAGAGCGGATTACTGGTTGGATACTTCAGTATACGCCGGAATGCATGGGAATGGATGGAGGGATTTGATCCTTCAGGCCGGGTTTCACTGAGGGAAGCGAACAATAAATGTGAGGATGGCGATGAAGCCATCAGCTACAGTATCGGTAAGTGGACCCGCCCATTCCAGGTTCTTAATCCTCTTAACTGAACATGTATGATTTTCACCCAGGCCACTATATGTCTCTGGACGTGTTTTCCAAAGGCCTAATGACAGCCGTCATGGACATTGCTTTATCGTACGCAAAAGAGCACATGAATGCCAAATACATTCAAGGTATACGTAGACATGACAATATAGCCAGCAAGCGAGTCATGGAGAAGAATGGCTTCGCTTTCACACAACAGGTTGAGATGCCATTGAAGAAGGGAGGGACCGAGATAGAGTGCACTTTCGATAAGCTATTATGACGCTTGCTGCACTATGCGGCGCGAGGCTTTCCAGGTCTTGAGGCTTTCCGGGTCTTGAGGCTTTCCAGGTCTTGAGGCTTTCCAGGTCTTGAGGCTTTCCAGGTCTTGAGGCTTTCCAGGTCTTGAGGTAGCTCGAGGGCTGTAGCAAGCCTATCTATCAGGGCTTGCTACAATCATCAAGCTACCTCAAGACGCTGTCCCACAACGCTACCAGAAAGCTTTGCTTTACTGTGATACCAATCTACCGGAAGCTTGGCTTTACTGTGATACCAATCGTATCACAATCAAACCATACTATGCAACTTCGGTTGCTCCAGAGAAGGAACGATTGTATCAGAATAGGCATAGCAAGCTCGCAACAAAAAGTAAATTTTTGCATTGCTACCAGGCCGAGAGAAAGTAGACAAAGTAAGAGAGCGAATCACGGACCCAAAAGAAGGTGGAAATTGACTTCTACAGCAGAAGTAGCCTAAGAAAAGCTGACTACCAGAGAGCACTGACCAGGGATAGGGAGGAAAAGTGGGAGGATGGCGAATCTAAAGTAAAAAAAGAGAGCAAGGTCACTAAAACCTTTTGAGACTTGATTATCGGCTACATCGCAGTGTTTGGTATGACCCTGTATGATAGTAAGAGCGATAAGGATGAGAAGATTGTCGAAGAGTACAAGAGGCTCTTGGGGCGGAATCCTAAGTCGGCGCTCGGCAAAGTGTCGGAGAGCAAGGAGGCCGTAGCGGGATAGGAAGGGAAGGACCGGCTTTGTTTCCATCTCGCTTGGCTACCCTTGACCAAGTAACGTTTGCGTTGGCCTATTCTTTTCCATTTATCGTGGGTTTCCAGGACCATACTTGTCCTTCTGGAAAGTACCCTGCTCGACGACATTGCCAGTGAGTCTCCAAGTCGCGCCTTTCCCAACTTTCATCTTGTCCCAGTCAAATGAACCATAAACCTTTCTGAACAATCCTGTAGTGAGATCGAGGGAGGAAGGAGTTCGGACCCATTTCTGTCGACGAGAAAAGCACGGAGTTAATCACACGGTCCGATAACATGAGGAAATACATGAGCAATAGGGGGGCACTAAGGAGGTAGTACTCACGTCATCGAAACCATCACAGATGAATGACTTGGTAGTCTTGCCGTTGCTGTTTATTAATAAAGCAGAGTTAATCAGATTTGCCACCATCTAACCGAAAGACCCGAGGACGCGCCGCTTACTATGTAATCTCTGCTTCACGACCGCAGTATGCCTTGGCGGCTTTAACGTAGTCGTAGTTGAAGTTCTTCAACATAGTACCGACGGAAGGAGCAAAGCAATCCCAGTCGTCCTATTCAGCAGATTCGCGAAAGACGGTGAGCAGAGGAGCAGGTCAGCTTTGGAAGTAGCAAAGACAGACCGACACAGAGGGAGTAAACGATCATCACAGCAAACTTACCTTGTATCTTGTCTGGCACCAAGACATTCCATTGGTAGAATCACCTCCGTGATTGGTCTGGAACCAAGAGAGGATAGCATTTGTCTGAGTACCTTGGAAACCGTTGATCCATCCCAGACGGGAGTTTGCATCACCGCCGCCATTGTTGTCATTGGAAGGTGGAGCAGGTGCTGGTGCTGGTGCTGGAGCGGGTGCAGGCTCAGGCTGCTTTACTGGTTCAGGTTGCTTTACTGGTTCTTGCTGCTTAGGAGGCTCAGCTTGCTTCACAGGCTCAGGCTGCTTTGGAGGTTCAGGGATCACATTATGCTGTTGAGGGATGGGAGACTCCTTCGCTGGCTGGTCGTCTTTGAGCCTGCATTGACCAGTTCCGCGTCTAACCTTCTTCTTAATTGAACTGATTCTTCCCTCATTAAGGACGTGCCTCTTCAGATTGGTGTTGGAATGCAGCGATGATGACGAGTCTGTGCGTGCTACAATGAGTGCTGCCTTGTTCTCTCCAGGAGATGCAGAGGCGTTGACTCCCAAGGTGAAGGCACCAATGGCAGCGATGACTGATGAGAGGCGCATGGTAGATTGATTATATGGTGCTGAAAGAGAGTGTGTGGACGTGCACAAAGTTTTCTTCCAGCTCGGTGGTCTGTGTCGACTCTCGCTCCCCTTGAATGAGATTGAAGGTGCGGATCTAGGTAGTCGAGCGTGTGTGCGATGAGATCTGAAAGGACAGTGAGTGAAGTATGAGGTGAAAGGTGAGTAAGTAAGTAGGAACGGGTAAGAGTAAGTAAGAGAGTAAGGCTTGAATCGAGAAGGCGAGAGGGTGGTCTCCCCTTGCCCTGATGGACTGTCCTTGTCCCCTGTTCATGTCCAATGCCGGTGCCCAAAGCATCAACGCATCAATGAAAAGACAAGGCTCGTGCTTTGATAGACCCCGTTAGTGTGGCAGGTTCTCAACAATGAAGGACAGCAATGGTGACCTGAGCGCTTCTTAATGCCGGAATAGTCACGGATTGCAGATATAGTATTGCTTCACTTGTTGCATTGCTGTTCACTGTGCATGATGAGCAAACTGCTGGGCGCTTGAAGGGGGGTGAGCTTGGAAGACTGAGTAGGAAGATGGCTTTGGCAACCTTGTCCACTGTGTGAATAGCTTTCTAGCTTCTGTCTCTTCTTGACATAACACTTGATACGGTATCAAGAAGAGACAGAAGCTGGAAAGCTCGTTCTACATACTTGCCTCCGCAAAGCCGCTAAGGACAGCGGTGGCAAATCGATGTGCAAGTAGTAAGGCAAATCAAGCAGAGAGGTACGATATAAGTCATTTCAAATGAGTATATAGTAATTTCATAAAGGCCTATATAGATAAGACAATCAAAAGCCGAAGAAGAAGATAAGGTAAGAAGACATTGTAAAAAGTTTAGAGAATGTGGGTGTACGTTGGGTAGAAGGAAAGAGCTATGTATAAACTGAAAAGCTGTAACAGCTATCCTTCTTCTCCGTTTCGTCTCATTTAAACTCATTCGTTCTCCAGTTTCGTGCAATTACTACAGGGTTTTGTGTACCATTTGGCCTCCATATTCTTGCTACCCGCGAAAAGAAGTCATCGAAGAAAATGTAAAGAAACTTTTGATAGGAAAGGTTTAGAAGTATGCAATAATGCACTACGACCAGCGTAGTATATTTTTGTATTCTCTAAAGCCTCCTGTCGAGCTCCTGCTTAGTACTTTCCATTTTGGAAGGTACCCTTCTCGACGACACCTCCGGTGAACTCCCATTCTACTCCTTGACCAACAGTGTTCTTGTTATTGTCAAAAGAGCCGTAAACTTCAGTGAAGAGGCCCACTGTGGCATCTATTGAGCCAGGAGAAAGAACCCATTTCTGAAAAAAGTCAAAGAAAACACAAGTCAAGCGAAAGTCAGCGAGAAATTTCAGGGCGAAAAGGCCAAGGCGAGTGGGCAGTCCTCGGAAACCGCGCGCAGCAAAGTCGGTGTGAGACTAGCAAGACACGCTATAGACATGTCACTTACATCGTCGAAGCCATCGCAGATGAATGCGAGGGTAGATTTGCCCTTGCTGTTTGTGGGAAGAAAGAGGCGAGAGGACTGATGGTCAGAACTTGTGGCTTTAACGGTCTAGCGATAGCGCGGTGGCTAAAGTGCCGACTCACTATGTAACCTTGACTTCACGACCGCAGTAAGCCTTGGTGGCTGCGCTGTAGTCGCCTCCGAAGTTGTTCAACATGGTACCGACGGATGGAGCGAAGCACAACCAGTCATCCTGTCACGTGCGAAATTCGCGAATTGACCGAGAGAAGGAGGGAAGACAGTGGTTGAAACGTAGGACGAGTAGTAAATGTCGCGATGAAGCGTGTGAAACATAGGAATAGAAGTCAATGAAAGATCAACAGTCAGTCACGTGATTATTTGCGCAGTTTCGTTCCTGGCGCCTGCCCCCTCTTTTCGCACCACCACGCGTTTCGGGGACCTTCCGAAAGACGAAACGCGCATGATGGAGAAAAGAAGGAAGATAGTACGACGAGGAACTACATCGAGATTGAACCCACCTGGTACTTGGTCTGGCACCATGATTCACCATTGGTGGAGTCTGATCCGAGGTTGGTTTTAAACCATGACATGATTCCGGAGTTTGTGCCCTGGAAAGCAGAGATGGACCCAAGCTGGGCATTTGCAGTGCCAGAGCCTGATGATGAATCTGATGATGACGAGCTAGCTGCTGGGGCAGCAGCGGGTGATGATGATGATGCTTGCTGCTGTCGGGAAGAGCTTGACGAGGAAGCTGGGGTGTTGTTGGCCTTGGAAGAGGAAGAAGGAGTGACGACTGCATTGGCCTTGGAAGAGCTTGATGAGCTTCCTGAAGTAGTCTTAGCCTTGCAGTATCCTGATGCTCTCTTTGTCTTCTTCTTCAATCCTCCGTTGAGAGCTGGGTTGCCGTGTTGTCTCTTGCTGCGCATCGGGTCGCCGTGAACATTGTTGTCAACGCTGCGCTGCTTTCGCGTAAGAAGAGCGAGGTGCTCTCCGTTGCCATTATTGCTTGAAGCAGCAGAGGAGAGAGCGGTGAAGGCACCAATGACGGTGAAGACTGCTGTGAGACGCATTGTTTGTGCTTGATTTATATGCTAAATGGAGTGAGAGAGCTTGAACCGAGAAGGAAACTGAATGGATGAACCGAAAAGAGAGGAAGTTTGTTGTCGACTACCGTGCCTGCGATAGTACGAGTGTATATGTGTGTATATAGAGAGTGTGTTGGGTAGGAAAGAAAGAGGGCTAGATAGATTTGAAGAGAATGTGTGAGTGGCTTTCTTGCTTTTCCTCCTGGAAGATGATATGCAGTTGTTCGTCCTGCAAGAAGGGGAGGGACACAACGAACACAGTGAGCTCGCGAAATGCCCTAAATTGCAAAAGGTGTTCCTGCCCCTCTGCTTTTTCAGATCCTGTTCATAAGGGGCGAGACCTCGTTGAAGCTTCTTTTGAAAGGACATTAATGAGTTCGCTAATCACTCATTACAAACAGGCTTTTCAGCCTCATTACTGACATTCACAAATGATGAACACCCTCCGTCAGAAGCCCGCCGTAAATTCACCAAAAAGTGTCTCTTTCTCGCGCCTGTTGCGTCAACTCTTGTCGCATTCCGATCATCAAAGCAAAACCCCATTTTTCAACTTCCACCCTCTCTCTCGAAATTGATTGCACAAAGTGCTTTCCAAGAGGCTTGACTTGATGATGCGGGTCTCGACGCGTGGCCACACTTTCGAATTTGAAGCTTTCAGGTGGTTTTACGGTAAATGCAATTCAACCATAAAGCTACCGTTAACACTGTGTCGGCCCGCCTCGGATGTTTTGACAAGGTGTCAGAATCGGAATCTCCTTCATTCAATTGTAAGTTGGTGGCTTCTTGTTTCAGGTATGCCTGCCCGTCACCTTGATGAACGTCCTTTGCTCTTGAGTCTTGATGAGTTCGGCTGGGAGTGCGCGTGAGCGAAATAACAAGGCAGCTGGGTTCGGCTTCGGCGAAGCGGTCAAAAGCACGTGAGGTTGTCGAGACGCGTCAGGGCAACAATCTCGATTTTGCCTTCGCATCAACTGCACATTATATACAGACTGAATGGCTTTAGAATGTGACACCAGCGTCTATCGCAAACTTGCTGACTATCAACGCCAGGCGCTGTTGAAGGAGACGCCCGAAGACTGCCCTAACGCTGAGCATAATCTGGTTCCGTGTATCATCAGCCAGCTGGACGTAACGGTTCCTACACCTTCGATTACAAGACGGGTATATACATGACTCGTGGTCTTCCGCAGAGTGTAGCCTTCATCTACAATTGGTCACGCAGGATGAAACTGAAAGCGAGATCAGGCGACGCGGTCAGGCAGGTTTGACCCTTTCCCGAGGAGTAGTGACCACGTACGGAGCACAGACTCGTACATTACATCTGAACCACCTAACATATACTCGGGAACCCCCTTGCTGAAAAGTGCTGCGCCCCGAAATTGTCTGATACCGCATGGTACTTGAAGCTCTTCCGGGGCGTTGACCTCTGTCCTGTAGTTAGCTCCTGTCGTCGGGTAGTATGAGGTTTCAGCCTACCTCGTGAACATGGAAGACCTGATGAGGGATGCGAGATGCAGCGAACAAATTGCACAGATACCTGTCAAGACCGGCAGGGTGCTGTTCTTGTGGCCATGGTTTAAGATCTCACAGTGTACGAGAATCCTGTGCCACGGATGGCTAGGAGATTGTAGGTGCGCTCAGCTTTCAGTAGTGGCTCAGTTATGCAGCGTCGACGCTTCAGACTCTTCAGGTTATTGGATAGTGTTTCCTAAATCGTGTTCGTTTCGGTACCAGATTACAACCTCAGCACCACATTTGGGAAGCGAGTATGCTGTAGAAAGCCCGGACAAACGATGACGAGATACGAGAGATAGGAGGAGTACCATGCGTTGGCAGAGGCCGTAAAGGCAGTAAATCTAGCAAGTAATATGGCCTATCCGCACTCAAGTGTGTGCTCTCACCCTGCACGGGTGGCTCGGTGTTATTGCAGCATTGCACCAACTCGCCTTGATTAATCGAGCCGGAGCAGTGGACAGGTCTTCTCCTGGATCTGCCTTGTAACACTCGTTGTTTTGGACAAGGTCAAGCAGAGCATACATGCAGGAGCCTACTAGCTTCAAAGGTGTGGACGTGATCGAGCATTTTTACAGCGCGAAGCTTCCTGCCCGGCGTGTCTCTTACTCTGCTTTACCGACAATCACTTCTTGCATGATATCCACTTCAAGGCACTCTGTGCTAGCTTCTGTGCTCCCTCGAACGTCAAGAAGCCATGCTGTACGCTCTGTCTCAGCATACGGCCCTGTAGTGGCGAGGAAGTCATGCTTCTGCTTCTCGACATCATGCACGAGCAGTACAAAGGAGCACGTCCAGGCGTCACAAGCTGCGAGCCAGCTGCGCAATTCTGAGAATGTTAGACTGCGCTTCGCACCATCGCCCACAGGATCGCTGCATCTGGGAGGCTTGCGAACGGCACTGTTTAATCACTTGCTGGCTAGAAATCTAGGCGGAAAGTGGCTACTAAGGATAGAAGACACTGACAGGGTAAGCATCTGAACCACTCAAAGAATCATCATGTCGTATCTCTGACACTTGCTACATTGCTCTCAGACTAGATTCGTGCCAGGTGCATTGGAAGAATTGTTACGCTGCTTGGATTGGGCTGGTCTTCATTACGATGAAGGTAAGAACATGCTGAAATATCGACGGAACTGCTGAGAAAGCTGACACAGTGATCAGGTCCGGGCAAGGAAGGTGACTGCGGTCCGTACACCCAGGTAAGCGTCAATGAATACTGATACCAATGTACATAGCAAATAGCTAATGGATCTCTGCCGCAGTCTGAGCGTCAAGACCTATACCAGACACAGACCAGCAAGCTCCTTGATAGTGGACATGCGTACCACTGCTTCTGCCCTGCCGAAAGACTCGAAGCGCTTCGATTAGAGGCACGACGTACCAAGGCACCAACCCACTACGACGGCCACTGCAGGCATCTTTCCGAGAGTGAAGTGAAGCACAAGCTAGCAAGCGGAGAGCGCCATGTTATACGCTTCCGAGTGAGCTCGCCCACTTACATTGATGCTGTGTGCTACCAAAGTTGACACCGCGAAACAGAACCATGACCTTCCCAAGGATTCAGTCGATCTCGTATATGGCCAGCTAAGCTTTCCAAAACTGCCACAAGAGGACTTCATTCTCATTAAGGGCGATGGGATGCCAACCTATCACTTTGCGAACGTTGTCGACGATCATCACATGCGCATTAGCCACGTATTGCGCGGCGAAGAATGGATACCGTCATTACCGAAGCATCTCGCTTTGTATACCGCTTTCGGCTGGCAAGCCCCTGCTTTCGCGCATATGCCTATATTGGTCAACCCTGATGGTAGCAAGCTCAGCAAAAGAAGCGGGGATGTGAAGGTTTCTGACTATATTGTTAGTGTCTTTCGTTGACTACGCAGCAGGCTGCATTGCTGACATTTCACCTTCGACAGGAGAAAGGCTTCGAGCCAGAAGCACTGGTGAACTTCGTGGCCTTGATGGGTTCCAGCTGGCCGAACTTGGACAGCGAGAAGCCCGTCTCCGATTTTATGACTATGGAAGAAATGGTGGCTCGAGTAAGCGAAGCCAGCTAAGGCTATCTCTGAATGTATTGACCCGAAACAAACACAGTTCTCCTTGGATAACTTCAATAAACACCGCTCGACTATGTTTGGAGGCAAATTATCATACTTGAACAAGGAGCATATGCGAAGTAAACTTCAGACGCGAGAGGGATCAGACAATTTGGTCCGACGAGCCACTGCAGTCGTCAGCAGTAAGCTATCCATTGAGTCAGTACCATAAAGATCAAGACCAGAAACGGTGAATGTCGCTGATTGCTGTAGCAGCTCATCGAATTTATCCGCTATCAAGATGCAGAAGGCGTTGCTCCTCGGCACAGTTAGTGGCGTTCCTGAAGTTTTTTTCAGACGGATTGAGCTAATGAAGCAATTGCAGGAACGAATTGATGTCGTGAACGAGCTTCCCGAGACATACCCTTACTTTTTCAAAGAAGCAGACCTTGGATCGGAAGACGCCCGTACGATGCGAAAGAAACTAGACACAAACATCCTACGTGAGTCAACGGCGGTAGCAGTGAATGTTCACTGTACGCTGCGTGACACTGAAGTCGAATTATTGCACGCAGGAAACGTCTTGAGCGAAAGCAGCAAAATTCTTTCAGAACTGGGCGAGCCATGGTCGCTAGACTCGCTCAAATCAGCGTTGCAGGAAGTTGCTTCCCAAACGGGCTGCAGTGGTGCGAAACTGATGACACCTCTGCGATACGCTTTGACGGGTACAAAGGTAGGCCAATCTACTCTGACTTCCCCATGAGCTCCCGACTGACCGAACATGCGCGCATGATAGTCCGGACCAGGCATTGCGAGCCTCATGGACCTTCTTGGCAAGCACGAAACACTAGATCGCCTCGCCGGCACATTGACACAAATGTCATAAATTGCTCCATGCTGTATGAGGTGTCTCAAGTGGGCACATCCTCTGCAGAGCAACGTGTGCAAGCGCATAGGAAGCCCCAGCCAGCATACAAACGTTTCCTACGCACATCTGCATCCTCATCGACAGCGTCCTCAATATAATTGATGCACAATTCTTCGTCTATCTCGATATCACGATTAGCGGTAAAGACGTAGGAACGACCGGACCTTTTCTTGGCTAGATTGGCGCTGCAAGAATGATTGAAGAAGGATGCTTCGGTCCACGTTCCGTAACCCAGCATTTCTCCATCTCGCCCAAGCTCGTCTTCGAAGATGCCAAAGGAATTGCCATGGTCTCGGGTAACCAGAGCAAGAACGGTTTCGGCCGAGCAGAAAGGACGTAGATGCTCCGGCAGATGGAAGCGTAAGTAATCAAATATCCTGATGTGAGACTGGAGGGTGCCTGGAGTGTCGTAAGGCTGGAGAGTCGGATTGAGGGAGAGAAATGCTTTCCAGCCGCTCGGATTTCGCGATCTTGCTAGTATACCGTCTAGGAGGAAGGACACGGTGTCCTGGTCATCTTCTTCTTGTAACAATGGCAGCGCTTTAGGAATATGGCTCTTTTCTGCCGCCTTCCAAGCTGCCTCTATAGTTGCCGGAGATTGTCCATCGCTCCTGCGGGCCTCTGATTTACCCTTCTGCAGTTTCGAAAGACCGGCTGATGTGCGAGAGATAGCCTCTATACCAAACTCTCCAACGTGGTCTTTCCAGCTGTTGCAGCATTCTGCCGAGCAGAACCACGCGATGCCTCGTTGTTCCTTGCCTGCGACACTTTTTTGTGCGTGTTTCATGTTCCGCCCGCAATCGTATGCGAAGCAATTGGCACATACTTCTTTCCTGTACGGCCCATAGATGACTCTGACGAATGGGCTTGGGGCACAATAAACTTCTGTACCTGCCAATATCCTTCTCGTTGCAAACGCGCCTAATCCGCCTGTGTAAGGTGTGGAACGAATCGAAAGAAAATCCGAGGAAATCGGCGGAGCGGGAAGTCGTATGGTGTTATTCGTGATGAGAAGGAGCTCAGCGGGCAATGCCAGGTCAGCGGTCATTGCTTGGGAGTTGTCTTGATTAGATGCAGGCCTTTAGCGAAAGTCGATCAGCCTCCAAGCTTTGCACTTGGGTTGCCCTGCTACCTACAGCTTGAGCGAGACTCCCGTGGTGCAAAGCCTGTGCTCTTGGTTCTTCGCGGGTTCTTCAATCAATATCTATACCCTCGGAATCTTTTAGGTTGAGTTGCGACTCCACTGACAAGGTGTTTTACCCCGTCCGCCAACTTTGGCCAGACACATGTGCCGAGCACGTGCGATGTATTCGAAGTCTTCTGGAATTACGTCTGATATTTCACTGTCGTGATTATGATATGTATGCTACATGATACTAATTCTCAAATATGATTTGCCGAACTTCTGCCTCCTAGCAGAGTCATCGTCTTGGAAGCTTCCGCATGCCGACGTCGACCCTTTACAGACGAGGTGTCCGCGTCTGGCGTAGACGACGGCACCCTCGTTCGCGGATGCCAACTGCCGCCAAGAATCTTCTCAAGCGCGCTGGTAGATGTCACATTCGGTTTACTGGCGATGTTACCATTGACTTGCGGCACATCCGCCACTTTTGATTGACTGTCGCTGTTGGGGTCAAGGTTCATTACTCCAACTTGTTCCGCTAGCTTGTCACGTCTATCTAGCACTATCGCTGCCCTGGCACTTCCAGACTTCAAGCTGTTTACGGCAGGAGGCGTTTGGTCTTTTCCACTGCGTAGGAACTCGGTTAGGCAAGAATACTCATACAAGTGGTGATGCAGCTCACCTTGTCGACGCGTCAGAGCTGAGGGTGAGGTAGATGTTTTTCAGGTTGGGCAGCGTCTGTGTGAGTTCCATAACGCCTATATTGTACTCGAGCATGATTTGCTCGATGTCTTTGTTGAGCAAGAAGACGGCATACTCGAAACGATATCTATCCACCCCTCTAGAGTAAAGTGGGAAGATCTTCGGGCCTTTCATCTGAGAAATGGGATCTTGTACAAGACTACGAGAGCCTACACACCTCAAAGGGTAGTATAATGGCACTGTCAAATAAGCTGCGAGAAGTTGGACAGCTTGTGCCACGTAGCCGAGGGCGGAAGAGATGTGGTCGTCGTCCAGATCAAGGCCCGTCGAGCGCAGTAGAGCTTGCTGAGCTTCAAAGTCACCATTTGGGAGAGGTATACCGCAAATAGAGAAGAGAACGTTGGCAGCATCGACGAGATCTACAGGAAATATGCCCGAGAGTTCGCCAATCAAGCCAGCACGTCGCTGTGAAGCTGACAGCCGTATTGATTGATACACGTCGAGGTCAAGCTTGTGATTCTTCCTTGATCGATGCAGGCTTGCTTCTCTTTCATGTAAGACTTCTCGAGCTCTTGAGAGTCGCAGACTTCTGTCGTTCAAGCGCTGTCTTTTCTGTTTGCACGTGCACTCAGTGGCCTGTGTATCCGATTCTAACCGTATCTTATCCGAAGCATACTTTTCGACAATCAAAGCGCTACCATTGCGCTTGCGTTCGAGGTCGAAAACCGTGTCTCCCAGTATTTTATCTATATTCTCTCTAGTTGCCATGTTATCTGCCCGAAGCTTTTGCATCTCTTGCTCTCTCTCGATGAGGGTCCGGAACTCCTCATCATCCACGCTTTGTACCATGCGCGTTTCGCGGACACTGCGATCCATGATCATCTTTCGTCGGGCCAAAAGCCGCTCTCTGTCGCGGTTGACGTCTCTTCGAAGCGATAGACCACCATGCCGCGCTCTCCTCCTTACTGAGCTGGCCGACGCCGGTCCTGGATCAGACAAATTGCCTTCGTCCTCAACATCGTCGCCGTCGTTTAGCGGTTCCTCCGCATCGATACCTTCCTCGGTCTGTTCTGTCGTGTCAGACAGCATGAAAGCTGGCAAGCGAGCCGTCAAGTATTCGTCTGTGGTAGAGGTTTTGAAGATGAGAGTATTTGCAGGTAACTTGCGAGGAAACAGGCGTGGCTAGGAGGACCAAAGATCAGTCACAATCTCCGGTTCGCTGCACAATAGGCCTCACATCGGTCCCAAGGCTGATGAGTCTGCGCAAGTCCACCTCCCACTCGAACAAGAGTTTCCAGGTTTCCTTGTCCGGACTGCGCTCCGTTACCTCCGATTCTACCCATATCCGAGCTAACACCTTGTGCTGCTTAACAGCAGCAGCGGTCGCGATTCCCAGGGACGCTCTCGAGGAAAAGTCAAGAGGAAAAGACGGTTCCATGCTTCTTTTGTGAGGCGCCGAAACGTAGAAAGGCAATTGAGAGGCAGCCTGTAGCATTTCGTTTGGCCGAGTACTTTCGGATGTCTCGCCCCGCAGGGGTAGTGAGATTGTGCGCGTTCGTGTGATTGCAGGGCGCGAAAGCTTTCCTTCTTGGATTGGAGAAGTGATATGCATCTTGGGTAGCGATAAAGTGAGACGACTGCGCACAAGATGCGAGCGAACGTCCTCGCAGCGTTTCAATAGAAGTAATCGCTCTGCTCTTTCGCTATGTCTGAATGTCGATGCACGGATTGTAGACGCAGAACTCCCACTAGCAACAGATAGGATGGACCCGCGACTCGCTGATCTCGCTCGACTTGCAGCATTGATACTAGCGGGTATGTCTAAGTCTGGCGCTGGTCCGACACTCGAGCTATACGATGTTCCGTGTTCTATGGCCATCCTGAAGGATACGTGAGGTGATAGGGGTGATTGAGGTCTCTCGTATTTTGTACCATGACCCCTGCGCGGACTGTCGTTTTCAGATTCATCGCTTCCATCGTCTTCGTCGGACCCTATCAGACTACTTCGCCGCCGCCTGTTCTGCTTGAAAAGCCTTTTGGAGACTGTCGAAGTCAATGAGCGCTTGCTTGATGAGCTCTTGAGAGAAGACTTGGATCTTGAACGTGACAGAGGAGCGGATGTCTTATTTGCGGATGTCCATCCAAAGACGAGATCCGAATCATCAGGTGGAAGTCCATCGACCCCTCCGACATCAGAAGGTTCTCCTCCTTCACCTTCTTGAATGATATCTAGAGTATCTCTGCTTGATGCTAAGTCGCTCTCTCTGCCCTTGCCTTTGACATCTAAGCGAGTGCCAACCGGCGAGCTTGGTCGATGATCGTGGTTCTGCGCGTAGTCGGAGCTGCTGGCTACAGGGAAGACATTGCGTCCTTCATTCGATATGGTAAGCTTCCGTCTCGCAGGATGTCGTTTATGCAGAGTAGATATCGGCAAATCCAGATCATCCTTGCTTCTGCGGTGAATGTATGACGGTCTCTCACTCTTGTGTAGTGCAGTTGAACTTGGACCCGCTACGGGCGGTACAGCCCCAGCAAAAGATGAGCTGTAAGCATTTCTACCCAGAGACGGTCTTGAGGAGAGATCTAGTGAAGCTGCTGCTGGTGCAAATGAAGCAGGTATACTCAGGTTCCGCACAAGCACCTCTGTCAAGTGCCGCAAGCGACGCTGCAAAAGTGGGAGACCAAACAGAACTCAACACAGAATCACTAGCAGTGTGAATGTGAGCTTAAGACCAGTATTGATCTCACCTGCTCCGCCAGAGTATCCACATCCTCTTGACGTAGTTCCTGCATGCCTCAATGAGCCGCCATTTGCAGCTTCACTGCTCCGCTTGTGCCGGCAAGCCTAGCGACCCAGCTTAGACCGCCGTGGGCCTTCGACGAGACTTCAATATTGTAGGTGCTAATAAGGAATGAATGCACCGTCGGCTATGTTATTGCTTGAGTGTGTGTATGGTTACCGGCAGAAACTCGGCCGCTGCTCTTGCGTGTGGCAAGGTGAGGGTAATGCGAACGTGATCAACCGCGTCCCAGAAGAGCTGCATTCTTCCTCTTTCTCTGCACGACTGCCTAATTCTAGCAAGATTCATTCTCTTTTGAAGACAGTTCCCCCAGTATCAGTGCTCCGTCGCTATAGCACACGCCAGCTTCCTCGCAGTAGGCAACGAGTGCAGTCTTCCTGCTCACTAGTACAAACGCTAGGCATATTCAAGATGTCAACGACAAGCCAATCTTCAACCGCGAAGCAGCCTCAAGTGCTAGACTGCTCGAGTCCATCAAAGTTTCCTGCCTTCATTGCACATGAACCGCGCATGATACTAGGCGAAGGCATTCACTACCGTCCTTCTGACAAGACCCTACATTGTTGCGTCATAAAAAAGCTAAGATCTTCGATAGGATAAAATGGATTGACTGACTATTGCGATGGCACACAGATCTCGACATCGAACGCTCACCAGTATCTGCACTCTTTATTGCTCAGTTAGACGATGAAGGCAATCTGGCTTCGGCACCAAGACTGGTCGAGATCAAGGGAAGTCGGCATGTGACAGCCTTGGCTTTCCGGAAGGACCATGCCAAATCCTATCTTTGTACCACGAACACTGGTCTTGCCTACCTCTCCGAAAAGACTGGGGAGCTCGAAGATCTTCCGAATGGCTTCGCCCAAATCATACCGGAAGACAAGAAGGACAAGATGCGCTTCAATGACGCCTTTTGCGACTCGAAGGGCCATTTCTATTTCCATTCGATGTCTCGTGACGAGAGCCAGCGGACAGGGAAGCTCTACATGTACAGCAGCGATATGAAGTCGGTTGCTGATCTGAAAGTATTAGAAGAAGATTTTGCTATTGGTAACGGGCCAGTCATCGATGAGGAGCGGAAGCGATTCTACTTCAACAGTACGCCAGATGGCGTTGGCTGTAAGTCAGTCAATTCCCTGTGGTCCCTCAATGACTGACAATGTCTGCAGACGTATACGACTATGACCCTGAGACCGGCCTGATCAGCAACCGCCGCGAGTTTTTCAACAACAATGAGAGACGGCCCTCCTCGCTCTTTGATCCACTGAGCACTGTGGTTGGTCCTGGCTTCCCTGACGGTCATGCCCTCGACTCGGCCGGTAACATCTACCAGGCAGTTTTTGGAAGGGGCCTCATCGAGCGCTTTACACCCGAGGGAGTCAATGACTTGACCATAAATTTGGGGGCGCGCTTCCCTACCTGTCCAGCGTTCGGAGGTAAGGATATGAAGCAGCTTTACATCACAACAGCGAGTGAGCCACTCCAACCGGGAGAGAAAGAGCTGGGCGGCGATTTGGGAGGCTGCATCCTGAAAGTGGATTTGTCCGAGCATATACCAAATGCAGGGACCATCAAGCCATACTTTAATGCGTGACGATAATTAATGTACATAGACAACGGACATAAATCATTCGCTCAATGCGAGGTCAAGATAGAATCTTCCCTCGCACAGTATCTCTTTCTAGGTACCCTAACGCCGGGCATCGCGGTCCCGTGTAAGATGTCTGAGCTTCGTACTTGACGAACTGGCATGCATTTGAAACTATGTAGCAGCGTTTATCGTTGCCGAAGCGAAAACTGACATGTTCCGTGCGGATATTGCCACCATCTCGAACTGCTATTACTGCTGGCCATTTTCGCAGAAGCGTGTTTGCAACGCTTTAATCCCGCCCATTTGAGGAGCGAGTCCAAGCATGCGAAATGTCAGACGGAGCCTCTTCTGCAGTGATTACACTCTTCCAACACATCCGTGCTGTCGCTTACCACGAAGTGTGATCTGCACAAAAGCGGTCTCTTGCTCGGCGCCGGCTTGCTCTGCGACATCACTGGCATGGCACGAAGGGAGAATGGCTCACCGCGGCAATATGCAAAGCTTGCTGGATACGCCCTGACATGGGAAGGCTCGAGCATGTTCGGACCATGTCACATTGTCTCACGAGACCTCGACCAGGACTACAGCCAGCCTACTTCAACGAATATCGATGGAACAGCCGGCTCTGACTCCCCTCATACTAGCTATGCGAAGACATCAATACTCAAAAGTCAGCTTGGCCTCCGCAGGCCCTACAGTCCGGTCTGGCTGTGCAAGACAATATGCAACATTGGTCAAGCTGTCGATGTGGTGTTGAAGCTCTTCTGCCCGCCGTTATCTGAGGAATTCGAGACGGTCGATGTTGCCGGCGACCCAGAGTAGGTCGTTCTCCCTCAACTACAGGACAATCTCGCCAGAACGTGAAGGCGTTGACTGACTGGCCTTTTCTTATACAAATACCCATCGAATAGGGAAATATGCTTTCGCGAGGCTGTGGCATATTTTCGGCTTTACGATCTACAAGGCAAAAGTATTCCCCGTAGCTTTGGCTTCTACCGCGTAAGGGTGCCCAAATTTGCGTGACATGCTGACTTAGTGCTGACTTTGCATATGCGCCTTAGTTTGACTTTCCTAATTGTCAAGACTGCCCAGAATTGCCCGACCCTGTTGTCGTACATGTTTTGGACCAGGATTCGCAAAATCCAACTGAACCTGGAGGAAATGCTAAAGGACAGCCCGCCATGCTAGTCAGCCTTTTGAACAATTTCCGCCAATCTTCGCTCGTGGCGGAAGCTTGACTTCCTTGACAGATGACAGCTCTAATGGACACATACGACGAGATACATGCAAGAGGGGCAGTTCACCAGGATGCTGGCTACCGTAATACAAAAATAATCTCGAGCGAAAAGCGAGACATCCCTCCCAGGATTGTCATTTACGATTTCGACCGATGTCGATTTGGACAAGATTGGCTTATCTTCCGTATCGAAACGAAGCACTTTGATCAACTCGTCTACGAACTTGAGCTTGGCTTGACAACGTTCCATTGACAGATTTCCTGGACGCTGAAGGTCAGGAAAGATATAGCAAATTTGCGACTAGTCGCCTGCGTCCCAGTGAGCTTCTAAGCTTGAAGAATAGCAAGAGTTCTTGGGGAGAAGGAACGCTAGCACTACATCAGGGCAGCAAGGTTTTGCGCCAGCGAAAGCAGGGGAGTCATGGCCCAGCCTCGGAGAAAGTGATCATCAGCGGACGCGGCGACAGGAAGACCAACAAGAGATCGCAACAGCGGCCGAAGTTGGTTGGACCTAACTAGGTAGTCTCGAAGAGGGCACTCATCGAGAGTCTCACACCTGGACGAGTCAAATTTTGACCACAAAATGCTGCGGCCTGTCCGGTGTACACAGCGTCCCGCAGTAAGAGTTAGCAAAGCTTTATACTCCTAAAGCAAGCGAGCCATTCCGGCCGTTACGCTCAACGGAGCTCGGTGGCGGTTCGAGAGGGTGCATCCTGAGAGTGAATCTCTCCAGCATACGACGGACATCGGGACAACCCGGCCATGAATCGAAGCGCAACGACCAAACGTGCAGGCAGGCATGGCAATGGTAACAGACGCGTGTACCAGCAAAACCCCGGTTCGGGCGCGTCGCACCTCTCGGCTTTATGGCTTTCTACCAAATGTCCTTTGTCCCTTTCCGTTACAAGGACCTTTTTTGCTGGCTAAACGGGTATCGCATGCACTTCTATATCTGCAGTGTAGCTGAAACCTGACATGGCTCAATGGGTTGGCGAAGCACCAATAAGTGCACCACTAGGCTTATTTCCTTACTATGGCACTCAGCTCCTTTTTCCTTTCCTCGGGCTCCGCGAGGAGCAGTCTTTGAGCGTGAAGCCTCTTCAGAGTACGGACGTCTAGTTGTGTCAGGGCTCATTATTTCCCGCTGGCTACACGAAGATGCCGACCTGTCCGAGCTCCAGCTTCGGCTCCTCCTACAGTGACAATGGTCATCCTAGAGGTCACCCTGACCGGCCTGGAAGTAAGATCTGCATGACACGGCTTTTGTAATATATCCTAGCTGATTTAATTCATTGAGCCAGATCACAAGGAAGAGGACCGTGGTAAGTGCCGTGCTTTTACGGTATGCGCCTTCTTTAGACGGATTATCGCTGACATCTCGCCATTCGATGTTTGTCGAATTAACAGTATGGGACGAGTACCTTCAAGTTTTTGGGTATTCCGCTACTAAACTTCGCTGAGAGTGGTGCCACGACGAACAATGCAATTCATCTGAGAGAAGGTGTCAAAGATACACATCAACAGGTTCGCGACTACATGGCAAGTTGGATTCTTGCGCGGGACCAAAAGAAAGACATCATCGCTATGTGCACGACGACTAACGATACCACACTCACATGGAACAATCCTACAGCTGCTGTTCAAGCATTAGATGGACAGGCACCACTGGAAGCCATACGAGAAATCGCTCGTTCCGCTCAAGTCTTGGTGGACCAACTGACCTGGCTCACTGATGAGAAACATGCTTGCCCGGATTTCCTGATCTTCCCCATGTTACCGGTCGAGCTCACTCTCCAGAACCTGAAAGGTCAAACGGCAGCGGGAGTTCCGAACAGCGATGCGATGCGAGCCATCACCCAGAGGTACAACGAAGTACTGTTGGCGGGTGCACAGAATATTGCGAACAGTATCAAAGGACGTGGAAATGTCTACACCTTCGACATATATGGGTAAGTCAGATTTTTAAGGACTGGATTGTTATTTACCTACTTCTCCAATCTGTAGGTGGTTCATTAATATGATAGGGGAGCCTCAGAAGTACGGTCTCAAGATCGTAGATCAACCTTGCAAGCAGGAAGTGCAGAGCTGTTCTGAGCCGGAAACTTACATATGGTCGGACGATCTACATTTGCTCAATCATATGCATTGTAAAATGATTGCCATCCCAGCAAGCTTAATTTCCGACACCGCTCTACCTGAGTTCATTAGCTAGCCTTCGAAAGGTTTCTAGTATTATAGTTGCACATTGGATCCCGAGTTTCTCGCCCAACCTGCCTTTGAAAACGTCTGAGAGCTGCATCACTTCTCGGAAATACGCAGGCCCTGCGATTATACACATCAGATACCCATCAATAAATCATGTTCGCAGTACTTTGCATTGTGCTTCAGGATGTAACGTACGTACGCCACTTGGAATGCCAAGCACGTGTTTCTATCGATTTTCCCTCAAACCTCGGTTTCTTGTCTTTGCGGTTAATCCGGGCATGACAGCAGCGCTATCTGCGGCCTCTGCCATGATGCCCGCTTCGTCATGTCTTCTGTCCGACTGAGACCCTCCGCCCACAACATGAAAGATCAATCTCCCTCGAGTAGTCCCGCCCTGCTGCTTCCTGGAAGCGAGGTCAATTCAATCGACAACGTCAAACCCTCCAAACCAGGCTGGAGCAAGAAGCGGAAGATCTGGAATGCAGCAGTAGTACTACTGGCCATATCTGTCATCATAGTTGCGGTCGCTGTGCCAGTGGTGCTTACAAGGCGCTCAAACAGAGGAAGCTATAGCTACCGGGACCTTTACTTCCCGCAAGGGTACAATGGCACAGGCTTGAATGGTGTGCTAGGAGGTAATAGACACCAGAATAGGACATACGACCGCCTGGTAGTGTGAGCCGACTGAACAACTTCGCGCTCTTTATTTCTTCGACTGATCAATGATCCGCTTTATAGGTTTGGCTCGTCGTACAGTGACAACGCCCACCCGAGAGCAGCGCAATATTCAGGCAGCTTGGCTGGATCTGGCTACTGGGTGAGTTGGCATCGAATGACAATGCTTTTCATGAACACTTGTTAAATGCTTACTATTGTACATGTAGAATGGTCGCTGGAGCAATGGACCCGTCTGGGTGGAATACCTCAAAGATTACCTTGGACCGAACGTCACTCACCTGAACTATGCCTACGGGGGCGCAACAACGAATAACTCCATTCATCTGGCAGGTTCGCCTGATACGAGCCAGCAGATGACAACATATTGGCAGCAAGATTACAATGCCAACCTGAAACCGATAGTAGCCATGTTCACTACAACCAACGACATTACAGCTACATTCAGAGACTATCTTTCTGCGGGCAGTCCTATTTACCAGAATCGTACTGCCGCATTGAGCGTCATTTCGCAGTCAGCCCAGTCTCTGGTCAATCAGCTGGCTGGTTTGATACCCTCGGATACCTCCGCCATGGCTCCAGACTATCTCATATTGCCGATCCTACCAGTTGAGCTCACACCTCAAAGCAGGCAGATAGCCGTAGATGCAGCTGCCACCACCGACGCCGTGCGGGACATCACTCGGAGATACAACTCAGTCTTGCTCGACGGTGCGAGTTCTATTGCTGGTCGACTTGGGTCAAGAGGTAGCGTCTTCACGTATGATGTGCCGAGGTACGTCTCTGTCGTATTAACGCCTACCGAAAGGGAATGACCTGACTTGTCACTTTCTAAGCTGGTACTACGCTATGGTGGACAACCCATCCAGATACTCTCTGGAACGACTCTCCAAAGGCTACACCCAAGACGGTTTTGGAAGCATCAATAGCTATCTATGGTATGATCACCTGCACCTTCCTACCCACATGCAGCAGACTCTCGCTCGCTTGTCCGCCAATACTATCTACAATATAACCATTATGCCTTGATGAAGGGGTGCTCTTCATTCTGTGTATGACTTAAATAGTCAAGACCCATGTAGCATATGTACGTAGAGACTAGAACTTCTCCGCAAGAATTGCAGGTATGACGATTTCTGGGAGGACTCAGGGTGGACCGCATATGAAAACTCCTGGCAAGCATCTCGAAGACATCACCTCCCGCTTCGCCAGATGGGCATATGTCACATGCCGTTTGCACCTGCAGATTGGGATCCGTGAAGCCGCTTGGGGCTATGAAGGCTCAATAATCCCCAGCACCCATGCGGCGGGAAGGAGTGCATGTAGGGACTCGATGCACAGCCACTGCGACGATGAAAGGTCTGATAAGGTTTGCTGAATCTCCTGATCCTTGCCCTCCTTCCCAAAGAGTGCAGCATTCCTTCTGTGTTTGGGCAATGTGCAGACAGACAGCACCGCCCGACTCTTTTGTTCGGTGTTCCAGGCACGTGCTTCTGCGGTGTGTCAAAGCCGCCGACCGATACGGGGAACTTGCCAAGTTATGTTACGGTATGCATAGAATGAAAGGCCAGCACTTCAAGGGTATCACATGCATCTGCGAAACAAAACAGTATCGTTGGCTCACAGCTTCCTTCGTCTCGTACCAGATGAACCAGACTTTTTCAAGACTTCCGTATGAAGGACGCATCGGTATCGGACTCCCCCGAGCTGCCAACGCTCTTCGATAATCAGGCACGGTCGATCGACGGCTTTGCTGCAAAGAATGCGCGACAGAAGACGAGAAGAAGGAACAGATTAATTGCGATCGCTCTCATTGCCGTCGTAATTATAGCAACAGCAGTCACAGTCCCAGTAGTACTGACTAAACGCAAGCCTACGAATCGCTATCAAGAGCTTTATCTGCCTAAAGGTTTCAGTGGCACACAGCTTAATGGTGTATTAGAGGGAAATCGGACGGCAGGAACGTCGTATGACCGGTTGGTGGTGTAAGTCCTGTCTCGAGTGGAGATGACGACACGCATCTTTGCAGTAGCTGAGAAGATCTCCGTACCTCGTTAGATTTGGGTCGTCGTATAGCGATAATGGTCACGACAGAGATGCTGCTTACGCTTCAAGCTTGGCTCCTTCAGGTTACTGGGTGAGTTGTCGACTTGTGCGAAAGGCTTTGTTCTCGTAGCTTAGTCTTGTTCTTGTCAGCAACATCGATTCAGTGACGGGCCGAGTGAGTCCAATCTCCAGCTGGCGACTAATTGCCAGCTAAGTGCACACTCCAGCTGACGGTACTTTCAGTCTGGGTCGAGTACCTGCAGGAATATCTTGGGCCAAATGTCACGCACCTCAACTATGCCTACGCCGGTGCCACCACCAATAATTCGATACATCGAACCGATAGACCTGATACAGGTGAACAGATGGCCTGGTACAAGGAGCATGATTATAGACCGGACGTGAAGCCCATCGTAGCGATGTTCACCACCACGAACGACATTACTATCACCTTTAAGGAATTCAATAATCGGACCGACCAGCGTTACCAGGATCGCGCTGTCGCTTGGAGTGCTATCACGCGGTCAGCTCAATCCTTGGTCAATCAGCTTCAAGCTTTGATACCAAACGATACTTCCGCCACCGCACCAGACTTCTTGATCATGCCTATATTCCCCGTAGAAATGGCACCGACCAGTTCGGAAATCGTTGAAGGGTTGAAGACCACCATGGACGTAATGCGAGAGGTGACGAAAGAGTATAACAAGATCTTGATGGAGGGAGCGAAAGAGATAGCTAGACAATTGGGATCGAGGGGTACCGTTTACACGTATGATGTTCCTTCGTAAGTGGCTGGAAGCTTTTTTCGAGTAGGTAGATCTTCCCGAGCTGACTGTGGAATCATTTTTAGGTGGTTTTCTCGGATGCTCAGCTATAAGGAGGAGTACGGCCTGAAGAGCATCGATACAGCGTTTACGAGTAATACAACCGGCAGCGTTGAGGATTTTCTATGGTACGATGGCCTTCATCTTCCCACACACATGCAAAAGCGACTGGGTCGCCTGGCCGCAAACATTATACTGGACGAGGATGTTATGCCTTGATGACTAACGTTCTGCAATAGAAGCAGATAAGGTTTTAGATCGAAATGGACGATAGCTCTGGGTGATATTGCAGTATCAAATGTAAATCATATCGAAATGGACGATTGCTATCTTGAATGCATGTGGAATAGTGAATGCGCCTGTCCAGCTGCCTTGCAGTCTGCACCGATTCCATCCGGTTTTAACGCAGTCATTCCTCTGAATGAGTCAACTGAGCTGCGTGCAGTCAAAGCACACGGAAAAGCCAGCAGTCGAACACCGTTCTTGTCAGCGTAGCGGCATCCTTCGATAGCTTTCGATCTGGGACTTCATTGCTTCTTAAATACATGTCACGCATCCTTGATCTCAGCGCTTTCAGGACCTTCACCGCCGGGAACAAGCTGCGAGTACTAATGTTAGTCGATGTGACGAATGAAGTATTACTTGGGATTTCACCGACCATTGTAATGTTGTTGCCATTCAGTAGCGTCTGACCCAGAACGGTCTTTTTCAGGCCTTGAGGCGTGTGCTCACTAAGAATTCGGAAGAGTACAATGTATTCAGCAGATGACCTTGAGGAGTACGAGCACTGAAGATCCACGCACTACTCTGTGACGTTCTCTAATACCATGTCTGTGAGGTCCGAATAATCAGCTTTCACGTGCCGACTATTCTAGCTCTAGAAGCCGCTGGTGTGGAAGGAACGAGGCACTTACTGACGTAGTCATCGAAGCCAAGTAGCTTGCCAACAAATTCTCGCTCTGAAATGTTCGTCAAAGTCAGTCTAGGAGGTATACGGTGCTGTCAGAAGCCCACATAGCCCACTCACCGGTTTTCATGATCACCCAGACATTCGAGCCTATGCACTTGTCCAGCAGCTCTGAAGACCGTAACGGGCAAGTCAGCAAGCATTTCGAGTAATTGTAGCGCACTATTACTCACCTAAAGGCAGAATGGAGGACGCCATGATAAGACTTTGGGTTGCTGCAAGATCAAGAGGCAGGAGCAGCTCGAGGTTGATCGATGGTCTTCGACGACGATGCTTTTCTCTTGAGCGCCAACGCTGCCAGCTCAGCCAACTTCCCGGTCAGTCAACAACCTTAGCTCGACATGTCGGTACTTCCGACTGACTTACACGCGCTGCTGGGCTGCTCTGCCTCTGACGAGCGGGTAGCCACCTTCATCGGCCATGCTGACCCCGATTCCATCAAAGTGTACTCAGGTCTGTGCCATCGTCGGTGTGCAGTGCTTCCGAATGACTGACGCGATTTACAGATGTCACATACTACAACTACACCGACCGGGGTCTGTCGTTGCAATACAAGCCGACTAGCCAGTACAAGCCGGCGAGAGGGACCAACGTCAAGCGTGGAGATCTTCAGGAAGATTTACTTGTGCTATACACAATCGACGTCTACGCGGACAAGTTCAAGCAATTTCCCATCACCTTGACTCACCCTACACCTCCTAGCCCAGAAGCAAAGGAAGGCGGCTCAAGTGTCGATACAGAATCGTTGTCCACCCTGGAACTGCAAAGCACGACAACAGGCGAAGAGCTGGTTAAGAATCTTGGCGAGCCGGACCGAAAGGGCGGCGGGGAGTCCAAGTCTGTTGGTGTATGGCTGGAATGGACTGGCTTGGGACTCATGTGCGAGTTCTCGAGCATACACGGAGCCGGCAGGTGGGACAAGACGAATGGCGCTGGAAGTGCTCCAGTCAGCATTTGGTCCTTTTTCGAACCAGGACAAGTTTCAGGACAGGGTACGGACTAGTACGAGCAGATTACAGGATAGGAACACGACCAAGAATCTTTTTGGTGGAGACGCATTTCCCTTCGTCGCGCCGTCTTAGTGCAGTAGCTGAAAAGTGGCTTGCAAATGGGACGATTCAAGAACGATAGCCACCCACAGACGAAAATCATTTGTCTCCTGGTGAGAGCAATACGGCGCAATGACGGACACGCCTTGGCAAGTCTCAGCAAAACCGACAATATATAAAGTGGTGTATTACACGATGGGGATGCTGCAAGAAAAAGCCACCTGTTGACTACATCAAAGTCGCGGACCGCACTGCCTATGCTACCCAAAAGATATTGGTCAGACTATGCTACAACATCGTCAACGTGGTACAATCGCGCTTTGCACTTCACGGTGCTTGTCTAAGGATCTTCGTGCTCAAAGTATGCGGTGAACATGCGCTCTGTCGCTAGGAATTGCTTGACTATGCTGTGCACGTGCAGCAGTAATTTGGGGAAGCGTTTTGTAAAATATGACAGGAAGCCAGCCGGTGGCTCTCCTAGACTTCGCCGAACATTCTCGGGTAGATCTTGATAATGATGTTTCTAGATATACAAGCAATAGTCGGTTAGCCATCCTGCTATCCCAGTAACAATGGACATCGCGCAAAGACTACGCACCTTGTTTCGCATGACGCGCAGGAGGTCTCTGACACTTCCGCCATCATACTTGCGATATTTGCCCAAGTTGTCGATAAGATTGCGATCCAAGCTCTTCAGCCAGTCGTTGCCAACTATTTCTGGCGCGTCTGCCTCCAAAGCGCCCAGGACAAAGTGGTCGCGCTCCAAAATCTCGAAGCGGTCACTTGCATCGCATAGGAAATGTAGTGAGTGTGATGCTGACCAAAATAGGGGATCAAGCAGGATGTCATTCGCCGTCGGACTGTCGGATTTTGCGTTGTCAGCTGGGCGGTCCAATACTTCAGATGCAAGGCGTACACGGAACTCACCGAACACGCGGATCCGAAGCACACATGCTACGAATCAGCTCTTTTGCTTCATGCTGCCCTTCAGTCATGACACTCAAACCCTCCAAGCCAATCTTATCATTAAGTATGTTGATCTCCCTCTCATATCTCGATCCGAAAGGATGCTCTCCCATGGTAAGAACGAAATAGAAGATGCAGCCAAGCGAGAAGATGTCGATAGCTCTGGTGAGCTTCCTTCCTCCACCTTTGCGACTGCTTTCACTGCCGGGCGCCAAAGTAGCCGTCGAGCTTGTAGAAGCACTCCTGCTTCCCAAGCTGTTTCCCTGACCGTTTTCGCCGGAGTTGTTGCTTTGATCGTCATTGACCAAATCACTTGCATCGACTTCACCACGTAAGACTTCTGGAGCTCGATACCCGAAACTTCCAGGCGCGTGATTACCTCCACCTCTCGTGCTCTGTAAGAAGCTACTCTCATCGAGATCTAATTTCTTGCAGAGCCCAAAGTCCGAAATCACCAGCCGCACGATGGGACCATCACTTGGCTTTTTCCCGGGTGAGGTGGCTACCAGTATATTTTGAGGTTTCAGGTCGCGATGAATGATCTTGAGCTTATGTAGATGAGCCAAACCTCGGGTCATTTGCTTCAGTGCTTTCGTAGCATCAAAATTGGCAATGATACTTGGAAAGGCTTGAGGCGTGTCGATGAGCTCGAATAGTGACGTTGGACACAGTTCGAGTGCTATGTAATGGAAGTTCGAATGCGACTCCTTGCAAAAGTATCGGATAACGTTCGGATGATCGTCACTCTCTTGCAGAAGCGAAACCTCGTGTGAAGCTACCGTTACGAAATCTTTGAGTAACCGCTTCACTGCGACTGCCCGACCTTGGAAGGTCCCTTTCAGTACGACTGTACCATGAGATCCGTACCCTTACGCAGAGAGGACAGTGAGTCTGGGCTCAAATGCTTGTAAAGAAGCAGAAAGACTCACCTAGTACGCTCTCGGAGACTTCCAAGCTACCGATTCTTCCAGAGCTCGATTCGTCTTTCGCTACGACAGTTGGTGCGGTATCGACAACCACCATCTTAGTCTCCTCCTTCAGCTCCTCCCTCATAGCAATCTCAGGGCTAGACTGCTCTTTCTCTTCTGCAGCGTTGCCGTTAGCAAGACGGACTGCATTCCGCTTTCCACCTCGTTTCCGCCGCCTGCCCTTCTTCGGGTTCTTTACCTTCTCAAGACCGTTCTCGTCGCCTTCATTTCCTTCCTCGTCTTCGCTTTGAACCTCATCAGTCTTTGGCAGCTCTTCCATAGGCAAAGCGGGGAGTGCTTTGTCCAGCGATCGCGATGATGCATGGCTCGGCAGTCTGCGGGGCTGTGTGCCGCCATTGCTTGTGCTCGACGAGGATTCTGATTTCTGCTCAGGGATAATGCTCTTCGTGGCGACTATGTCTGACCCCACATTTCCAGCGTTCTCGTTTGCGCGTGGACTCTGTTCTGGCTTTGTGACTGTCTCAGCAGAACGCTTTGGTGTTCTTCCATCTACCATCTTCTTGCGCATAAATGCAAAGGAGAAGATCAGCAGGCCACCGAGCAGTGCTATGGTCTCGAGCAATGAAACATGTGGTTCCAACGCGCTAATTGACATGTATCTCCACATTGCTTCGCCATACCCTGCTTCATGACTAGCAGGAGGTAAAGTAGGTCTATTCCAAGCTGATCCATCATTTGATGGCAGTTGAGGGGGCGCATCAGGCGGATCGATGCTCAGCGGAGGCGATGGACCGCTAATGGTGCGGCCAGAATCTATAGGTTCGTCTATTCTATGAGATCCCACTATACTGTATTGCGACCGATTTTGTCCTCGGCTCTGTCCGTCATCGTCGCTTACTGTATCGGACGCAGGAGATCCGGATATTGCACGACTTGCAGGGGCGAAGGACACAAGAGGGAAGTGATAATTTGACATTGCATAGTATTCTTGATGGTCATCACCGCTGCTAGAAGGAGTAAAAGACGCTTTCGCCAGCTTTCCGACAAATGTAGATGGAGGGATATTAGCCAACTCTTCTAGCTGATTATGGATGCGGTGGTGAGGATGTACAGCCAGAACTGGTTGCCTTCCAGCTGTATCACCTTCTTTCGTAGCTGGGTACCAAATATCAAATACTCCAACTACAGGTTGCGAGAATCTATTTGTCCATTGAATACCCTCTTTCTCTGGGTTTAGGCATACCAGAGATCCATCGTGCATCGGCTGGATATATCGATGGTCATGTGATGCTTGATATTCTGCTTCTTCGGCTGAAGTCGCGAGTGGCCCTATTGGCGAGGGTGTATGTCCTAGACTTGATGGTCCGTATGATGTATACGAGAGTGTCTGTAGCAATCCTTGTGTTTTCGAGTATATGGATAGATGATAGTCTGTCTGACCGAGATAAAGCAGATCTCTAGGTCTGTTCTCGATAGCTTCATCTTCGAGGATGCCACGAGAGCTGCCGCTGCCAGGCGCACCGGCTGCACCTCCCTTATTAACCCTACCACGACTTGGAGATTGAGGCCATTCGCACCATCCCTCTTCTGGTCCGAACACGCCTACGAGTTTGCCTGACTTCAAGTCAACTCCAACCAGCTTAGATTCCTTCCTGCCTACGAATAGCTTGTTGTCTGTATCTATCGTGTCGCCTTTATCAGAACCACCACTTCCTCGAACTGGAAAAGTGAAGGGTGACAGTTCAACGAGCTGTGTGAGCGATAAGGGCAAGCGTTGCAATTTCGACGTTGATTTGTGATAGACGTATATATCTCCCGCTGAATGAGGCTCTATGATGTATATCTCGTCGTCGTCTTCGCTGTCTTCTTTGCTTGAATCGCTCTCTCTAAGGTGTCCATTGTCAATCACTGATGGTGCTTTGCCAGGTCCGGTAGAGGAGGAAGAAGACGAATTGCGCATGCTGCTGCGTACAAGAGGTGTCTGCATGACCTCCTGCCGCTGTTCTTGCTCGTTCTCATCATGTAATGACCAGACCCAGGTTCCGGTATCGCGCTTGATGGCGTGAATTGATCCATCTACAGTAACGACAAGAGCGATATCTGCCAGTTCATTCTGATTGCCGGGTTCCGCGGTATGCGAGGTCCAGTCTACATCTAGATGAGAAGCAGGAAGATTGCTGCCATCGACATCTTCATCATCGTCATCACTCCCCTTCGGCGTCCTGGCGAAGTCGGCTTTTCGAGCATTGAAGTTGAATCGCTTGAGTGCTTCTGGGACATGCTTGTTGAAGCTTGCAGACGACGATGATGAGGATGACCGGGATCCTGCTGAATCATTCGCAGGTACGGCATTGACTCTTGCTAATCCTTGAGAGGTTCCCTGGCCATTGCCATTGGCATGTCTATCCTGTCCAGTTGATGGAGTAGCAGGCTCGAATCTGGGACTGGCTAGTACGTTGGCTACGACGAGAAGGAGGACGAATAAGATGGATACGACCACACAGCAGTGTCCACTGCAGCCATGATGGTGCAGTGCCATGCGGGCATCGTATTGCTGATTGTTGGCAGGAAACAGGCTTCGCAGGCTGACAGCTCTGTCTCAAAAGGCTTAGCAGGAAAGCTGTAAGATATCTGCCCTCGAAGGGCAACAGCGAGATACTGACCTCAATGAAGAGGCATAAGCAACTCTTTGACGGATAAGAATTGAAGTCTGCACACTGATAATCTCGTTATCGTACATTTCCACCACAATGTGTCACTCCGCCACGGTTGATATCCTCCTCGCACATGCACGCGTCCGAACAACGAGGACTGCTCTCATTCTGACCATATCGCAGCATACAACCAAAAGAGATACACAGGGTGTCGACAACGAAGCACGACAGAAGGAGGAGACAACGAGGAGCGTAGTTGCGGCCGCTCCCAAGGCCAGGAATAGCCAGCAGCAGCAGCCACGATGGGGTTCAGCTTCGGGTCCTTCGACAAGATCTGCGAGTCGGCAGCATTGATACCATGCGCCATGCTCGCAGACAGCACAGGGACAGGCATTGAGCCTGTGTGCTATGCTCGTAATGTCGAGATTAACGGCACTATCCTCTTTCAGCCGGGTAAGATGACTTTCTGCCTTAACCATTCCCATTCCTGCTCGTTGTCTGTGTTGTTGCGAAATCGCGAACGGATTGTCACCGCGATGGAGCACGGGTTTGAGAGCACTGTGAAGACGGCATGGATATACAGAGGCTACATCGCACTGGGTACTGACTAGCTGCTTCACCTCTGTTCTTATATCCTCTTCCTTGTCACCTACAGCCGTACTCATCGCACACATCGCGGCGATTGTCATGACAATCATCATGATCATGCATATCCACTCGAAGTACACAGCTGTCGGAAGGAAAGAAATGGTCTTCTTCTTTTATCTATATGCTATACTCGAACTACTGGGGATATTCCTCGATACCGCTATCATTCCTTTCAGTTCTCCCGTCTATCCGGTGAGTACTGGCTCTCACATGCTTGTGCTCTGTAGCCCGTAGCAGCAGCATTTTGCTGATACTATCCGCTTTCCTACCCAGTGGTTCGCGGCAGTACATACTGGTCTAATGTGTACCCTTGCATGGGCGCTCATGCTCAACGGCTTTGTTGGTTTCCAATTCGCTGAAGACGGTACGCCGCTCAGCATGTGGGTAAGTGCCTTTCTCCATTCAATGGGAAGCATGCATGAATGCCGTTGACGTCTTACTGATACTGTTTTACGCATACAGAGTCTACGCCTATCATCGCTTGCCGTCTTCCTAGTCACAGGTTTCATCGCCGTCGCGACATTCAAGAATATCGCAGGTCTATCAAACACGAAACCCATCGCGCTGTGGATCGTCTACTACGTCTTTACGGCAGTCTGCATAGTCCTCTATGTCGTATCGCAACTCATTCTAGTCATTCGGACACTTGACGACCGGTGGCCAATCGGCGATATCATTTTCGGTGTGGCCTTCTTCGTTGCTGGACAAGTCCTTATTTACGGTTTCTCAGTCAAGATCTGCGATGCCATCAAGCACTATTTGGATGGTCTGTTCTTCGGTACTTTATGTACTCTACTCGCTGTCATGATGGTATACAAGTACTACGATACAATCACAAAAGAAGATTTGGAATTCTCAGTTGGATCGAAACAGAATGTTTGGGAGGTCAAAGAGAGCTTGTTAGGTCCCAATGCAAGCTCGGGCTTCGGTCTCGGTGGTACAAATGGCGGCTATGACGACGATCAGATGAATCAGCCACAATATAGTCACCCCATGCCTCAATATTCACATCCTTCAGCCGCTTCAAGCTACCAGGGTTACGGGATGCAAGGCTATCCCCCGAGTAAAGGTTCATATTGAGCATCGCGGCCCAGGATGTATGCCACTTGGAGTAGGGTAAAAATTGGAAAGCCGAACCCCTTCATCAGTCAAAGGGTTTGGGCTCTCTCTTTTTGTCAGCTACCATACTGGGCAAACCTCGCCTACTACACGGACAATTACCTTCAATCACCTGATCAACGACTCTACGACTACGGAGACCGCCTTCATTGTGTACGCTGTCAAACGAGGACGAACCCAAGCCAGACTCTTCGACGTTCCATAGAATCTTAACGTTTTACATAGCTTTTGTTGTTCACATATGTATAGTAGTACTTTTCTTGTAATCATGACCCTTGTGATTTCCTGTCTACTTGAGGCACAATCATAGCACCACTGCCCACTCGCGTATGCTCATCGTGACAATAGGCCGCCTTGTCAATTTGTCGCCGTCAGTAATTTTACGCTTTCGCGAATGCCAGGGAATAGGGGACCTCGCCTCGCTTTTTACAAGCACATCGCAACGTACAACGCGACACTCAGCTGTTGGACTACGTGTATGTGCCAAAGCAGGCTATTACGCCGTGCCGTACTGCAGTATACTTCGACATGCGGTCTCGACCATTCCTGCCATATCTGTTTTGTCGGTCTCGAGTAGAGTCACAGCGGCGTCTGGCTTGGGGCTACCTTTGTCCACATCTCCGCCTTCGAATAGTCTGCGATGAGCATCCTCATAAGCTGGCCATACTATATTCTCGAAGCAGCCAGGCGGGTCCTTCCAGAATGATGCGTCTGATATGCGTTCATTCCGTGCTGACCTTCGAGCATGGATAGTTTCTCTACTTGAGCGCACAAGAAGACGTACGTCTAACAGAGAATGAACGGCTGGATGCCAACACATGAGGAAGCCTTCTATAATGATGTACTTCGTGCTCGAGGCATTGTGTGACGAAGCGAACCGCTCTTTCCATTTGGAAGAGCTACGATATGAGGATATATCGAAGAGTGAAACATATGTAAGTCACAGCCCTCAATGTATGACTACCATATTTGAAGGTGCTTTTGTGTCCGAACAAGTCCAGGTGGCGACATGACTTACAGCTCTTCAGGTATCGGAACGGGAGTCAGGAGGTTTATGTGTTCATGAGTTTTTCTTGATTCATCGAGAGACTCCCCTTCTTTGGTAGCTTGCAGATCTCGTATGAATCTATCCCATTCGATGGCCGTTGGAGCTGCATCCCAGTCGCGTGTTTTGTGGGTCGGATGGAACGGTATCAGCTCCTCAGACTGTTCCCAATCAGCGACGAAGAGTTGGACAGCACAGGTC
Source organism: Cystobasidium sp. 2NF920 (assembly GCA_023628255.1). Lineage (NCBI taxonomy): Eukaryota > Fungi > Basidiomycota > Cystobasidiomycetes > Cystobasidiales > Cystobasidiaceae > Cystobasidium > Cystobasidium sp. 2NF920. The sequence goes on along the minus strand of JAMALA010000081.1, from coordinate 22,214 downwards.
AGCGTTAGTGGCCGTAGTGAACTTCAAGAGTCTTCACTGCCACAGCCTACGGGAGCATAGTCGTCCTGTCATCCGCCCAATGAACAAGTTTGAAGAGCAGCAGCAAAAGGCACGCATTTGACAATAGGACACAAGCAATGTTAGACCTGGGTTCGAGACAGCTCTAAGCTTCTGGAACTGACCTGGTGCACCAAGTAGCATTGTGGCAGTATTGAAGCCAGATGTCTCGCCAGAGTCGTCTTGCCTGAACACGAGGCTCCGCTGTTTTGGTCCAGTTCAGATCGTTACGCAATACAGCAGGACCAGTGAGACGACATCAACGTTGAGGGCCATGCAAAGCAAGCGTCAGCATTGCCGGCAATAACCAGTAGATGTTCGACTGTACCCTATTCCAACGAGTACGACACGGGCCATGGTGCGACGGGAGTACAAAGCGTACGCTTGTCGAGGCTTCAGGTAAACAGTAGCGCGCAAGTGCCATATCGGGCAGCTTCGACACACAGGATCAGGAGCAGAAATTCCCTGATAACATCAAGACTCAGACACAGCTATCCCAATCGATGGTGCTCACCACACACATATCTCTTGACCTGTGATTAAGGCAATGCAGCGTCAGGAAGTTCAACGCCGACGCGTCCCACGTTTCGCACTCAGGCGCCAATGTCGCTGTTGCAAAGCGGTCAATGTGACACCCTACCTTCCGTCAGCACGTATGCTGAGTCTCACTGGAGCACACGTATCGCGCCCGACGGTTCTTCACGCTCACCATTTCACCTGCAGTATGTGACGAACGGCAATGCAAGGGGCTACCTCGCTCAAGATCAGTCCACACCATGCACTTCCATCTCACACTTAACTGTATTCCAACTCAGGTGAATCCGAAGACTGTTCTCTCTTGCCCTCGGGACTACGGCAACATCGCTCACGTCGCGGTTGAGCCTTCCCGCTGTTAAATCTGTTTCCGTGTTCGCACGGCGGACATTTCACTTTTGGAGGTGACCTCGTCCCGCGGAAGCAGTCAAGGCGATACGAGAGGCTATGGGTGTTCTAGAGGATGGATCCGTTGGTGTGCATATAGTGGGTGTCTTAGCAACAAGTATGTCCCGGTACAAATCAATTCTGTGTCTACCTTCGCCGAAGGGTACTTGCTGAGACAGTTCAACCATTCTCGTGCTCTCGATAGTTGCGGGAATAGTTGCAGCTGTCCTGGCCGACAAGTACCTCAAGACCTATGCCCACGATAAGAAAGACTTTACCCAGAAGACGGTTGTTTACGAATCCGGTGAGAGGTCGTTCAAGATATTCCGGACATTGGCATATACTGACCCCAAACACGATGGCCGTCTTGCGTTACTCTGACCCAGTCGTATTTATACAGTTGGTCACGTATCCCTGACCAGAGTACTTCCTCTAGCTAATGGTCGCTCGAACTTGACCTTCTAGATTCTTGTCCGTAGTTACAGTGGTATTACTGGGAGGTTTCGTCCTTGGGTCTTATGCCCAGTCCCGCCAAGTGACGACCATTGAAGCGCGCACGGCAAAAGCTCGAGCGGTGAAGAACAGCATAGGAGCTGCAAACGGTGGGCATACTATGCGTCCTTTACCGACTACTGGAGCACAGGGACCACCGGGACCACCTCCTGGAGCACCCGGTCCCCCACCACCACCTCCTCCTGGAGCACCTGGTCCACCACCACCACCTCCTCCTCCTCCTCCTCCTTTAGCTGCAGGCCCAAACGCCCCGGGTCCTGTACCGATGTACGGTCCCCCCGGAACCCGGTATGGCCCGCCACCGCAAGGGCCAGCTGCTCTGGATACCATCAGAAAGCAGAAACTATTCGATTTTTCGTTGAAACGATTGCGGCAAGCGTCTTTCGCGCAAGGAGAAGCTGGCAAGAAGTTAAGGAAACGATTGGCAGCGCTGACTGCGATTTTAACCCTGTGTTGGCTCGTTCCTGGTGCAATGTAAGCGGCCAAGAGACATTTGTTTTACCGGCTTGTTTATAATCTGACTGCTCCCCCTTTTTGTAGAATGTGCTTTCAAGGATGGCTAGTGAGGCAATTTCATAACCACCCATTTTGACAGAGAGGGTTGACCTCTCGACCTTTCTCCCGTTTCCGAACCAGCACCGATACGTCAAGGCAAAATCACAGACCCGCATTGTTTCCATTTGTACTCCCGGGAAACGAACAGCTACATGTGATGCCCTCGTTGATATTGGAATGACGACGCTGGTCGAGACCGTTCTCGTGCTTCTGCTCTTTGTAATCTGCGTTGTGGCCAGCAGGTCAAAAGGTAAGTCATGCTCGTATTTCTGTGCATCGTTGCTTCACTGTATACTGAAACGCTTACACTCCGAGCAGCTCAAGGACTCCCAACAGATCTGCAGAAACTCGTATGGGACTGGGATAAAGAGAGGCAAGCTAACGCGGCTTATAGATATAACGTAGAAGACGAGCTGCTACACCTTCGGCAACAAGCGGCTGGGCCTCCTCCGGCTCCCCCTCCGGCTCCCCCTCCTCCTCCTCCTCCACCTCCTCCCCCTCCTCCTCCTCCAGCTGGAACTTCAAAAGAAACAAAGAGAGGTCCTTCGGTTGCCGGGAGCGACAAAGGCAAAGATACAGCGGCTGACCCGCCTCCACCCCATAAATGGGCACCTTCCTCTTCCAAGTTTTACTCGGGCGCCTACTATGATGAAAACAAGGATCAATGGGTCTGGCCCAACCCCTACAACAACAACAGAGTTGTTGAACTGCGAAATCGTCGGGGAAGAGAATGGGATGTGGTAGCGCCAAAACTTGGGGCTGGTGTCACGCCGAATTTTCCACAGCCAGACCCACGCGGGCTTCGTGCCCGCACAAACGGGCAACCGAGAAACGCTTGGATAGCTACTAAGCCTGATGGCTCGTGGGGATATCTCCCAGTAAGCGGTGAGGATGGACCGTCGGTCAGGGGCTCTACAAACGGGTCGCCGGCACCCGCTGCGACAACACCGCCTGTGAGAGCATACAGACCGCCAACACCGCGCGGACGTAGAACCGCCCGAACGCCCAGCCCACATCGATCTGCTCGGAGTTCACCTAATCGGGGCACTGTCAACCCTTTCGCGTTGATCGGTCTAGGAGTCTGTGCGGCCCAGGCCCTGGGACAACAACGCAACGGAGGTTCCTAGCGCAGGGTTTAAATCCTGCATATCTTGCAAATCTTGCTCAGTCGCTGCTACTACTGTCTTTCGGCTCGACTCGCGGGCCCTCACAGTTAAGCTGTTCTTCGTGAGCTGAGGAGGTTTTCGCAGCGAGAGGCTCTTTCCTTGATACGGCAGCGTGACAAAGCTGCGTATCGCCAAAGGTCAGTGGCGGTCACCGCATTGACCGTGCTGGGTGCGTGAATGGAGGGAGCACATGAAATATAGTTAATACCTATCTTATCCTGAAACACTATCCTCTCAGCGTTGGGGGCTTTTCTTTGTTTTTCTTCTTTCGAAACAGATTTCCTTATGCCCTTAGCACGTATCATATTCGCTTCGCTTCTTTGCATTACGGTATGATAGTCTTCTAAGGAAGCGTAGTCACGTGTGGCCACAGTCCAGCCAGAGGCAGACGGTGGGTGAAGTACGATGCAATGCAATTCAATTTGGGAATTAAGTCGCCGTTGACCTCCGCGAGATGCATGCGATGGCTTCATGTCTTCAGCGCCTTCGAAGCTAGCTCGTGCGCCGTACCTTGCATGGTCTGCGGCTGCGTGACCGCTTATGAACGCCTTGCCTTTGCTTTACGCCCACGCAAGCTTTACAGAGCACAAGTAGCCATGGTAAGTGGAAAATGCTCCTGTCTGCGCAAGCTATTAATTGGGCCTCATTGACATCAATCAATCACCATGTGTACTGGCGTGCAGCTCATCTTCAGTGTTCTCAAGTCCTTGACAGGACAGCCCGTCACTGTCGAGCTGAAGAATGACCTGTCCGTGTCTGGCACCCTACGCAGTGTAGATCAGTGGGTCTTGCACTGCTACTGTGGTACTTCTAGCTACAGCAATAAGCTAGTTAGGACGCCCTCGCAGTGTGAAGCTGATCACCCCTCTGTCTTGTGCAGGTTTCTGAACATCAAGCTCGACGGAATTACAGTGCAGCAGCCAGAACGCTACCCGCACCTGGTAGGTTTGCTGGGTGGACCTGCAATACGCTCAGATCGGTTACTATTGCTGACGGCTTCACGCGTTGCTTGATCTCCCACTCTCGACTGTCCCTATGCGAAATCGACTTTCACCTTCGGATGCTTGATTGGGGCATTTGTGCTATCCACTCCATCACGGTGGTGGCTTCGAACTGGTCAACCCGCAGCTCGCTGTGAAGACAATGTTCATTCGAGGAAGCGTTGTCAGATATGTGCAGTTACCAAAAGCAGCCGTCGATACGCAATTGCTAGAGGATGCAACAAGAAGAGGTGCGTCTGGGGCTCGGCTATTGCTATGCAGGACATAGTCAGATACGGCAAGCAGTAAATTGAGCTGACATCACATTGTGAAATTTAATCTGTATTTCACAAACTGCAGAAGCTGCCAACCAAAGCAAGCGGTGACAACGTGTATTCGTCCCTAAGGCCTGTTTCTTTTGTACGCGAAGGAGTCGATGTTGTAGGATGGCAGGCAAACGAACCAGAAAAGGCTAGCACAAGCAGAACGATGCTCTGGGCTCTGAAGGCCCGTCTCCTGGACTCATTGTACATATCATCAAGCTACACCGGAGTCGGCCAAACTGATTGTCTATACACATGCCTAAAACTGAATGACGGCGAAGAAGGAAGACCTGGAAGTACGGCTACAACTATTTAATTTGCAAATCTGCAGGCCATGGTTCAGGCCATAGTGCCAACCTGAAAGCGGTAAGAAATTGGCATTTCCGACCCTGACTGTTGAACAATGCACAGGAGAGAGAGGCACTATTTGCTTAGCGGAGTTGAGAAGCCCTGCATAAGAAGAATGGTGACGCATGTTGGCTGTCTATCGGAACAGTTTACCGAGTTTGGTCCCAAACTTTGCCTTTGTCGGCGAAGGTGCGGCCTCTCCAGCGGCCTTCTGCTCGATGTGGAATTTAGGTGCCATCACCGTTTCCAGGCGCAAGAGTTGAGGTGGGCGCGGTGTTTGCTCATCGAGCACATGCGATGCGTCAGGCGAGGGCGTATTGGAATGGGGATCTGACCGAGTTGGCCGATGTCTGGATCCGACCGTGAGAGTCGAACTCCCGCCATGGCCTCCATGACTACCGTGGTGTCTCACTCCGGATCGCGGCTCGCTGACGAGAGACGAGTTCGCACTGTCCGTTGGTTCGCTGCCTGGTCCAGCCACAACGTGATAGATAGCAGAGGGTTTTTCCCTATCTCTCTCCGTCGACGACCGTGGCGAGGTGTAGCTTGGACTGATTGAGCGTACTCGAGGCGATTTCTTGACTGATAGATCTGATCCACCAGAGTGTTGGGGTGGTGCGAGATAACCTCTTGTGAGGGAAAGCGTGGAAGAGGGCTTATTACGCAGACTAAGATCGCTAGTGTGCTGCATGGCTGACAAAGCCGGACTTTGCGGTATACTTGGAAGTTGCTCGCCAGCGTACATGCTTGTTTGACCGGTACCAGCTGCTGTGCGCGATCCGCTGGGCATTTCATTCGAAATCACTGCTCAAGAGGAGTGGACACTTAGCAGTTTGCGACACTTGTAGTGACCAGCGGAACTTACCCCTGCCGAGCGGCTTTCCGCTGCTAGTTATGGTGCCGGTGGACGGCGTGTGCCTGTGACCGCCGACTTGGGTTCCGGGACGATTGAGTGGTACTTCGTATGGTGAAACCATTCTATGTGTCCACAGCTTCTGTTGATGTGCCACGCTAGGAGGAGGTTCGTGTTGCTCGCGAGCTCGCTGGCCTTTGGAGACTGGCATATTTGTCCGTGTTTCCTTGCCCAGGATCTCCCAGCTGTACTTCGCGCTGGCCGGAGGTTCCGCTATAGTCAACGCTATGCGTTCATGGGGATGTTGGCGATGTCTTTCGGCATCTTGCAGCTCTCTTTCAATCGCTAGCGAGTCACCGTAAGCAGCCAATTGCTGCGACAGCGAAGGTCTCCGCGTAGAGCTGCCGGCGGAACTTTCTGAGGCGTCGTATGACAGCAGCTCCTCTTCCTTTTTCTTGACCATGTGTTGTGCTTGTGCGTGTGTGACTGTCGTTCCAGGATTGATACTGGTCGCTGTTCCTGGAGGAGATGAAATCAAGCTCGTGGCTGTTGTAGACGCCGAGGGATGGTACCGGAAGGAAGCAGTAGAGCCAGCTGTTGAGTCCAACATCAGACATGATCACCATGATCAGAGAAGATCAACATAGCTTACTTGGTGAAGAGGAATAATCGAATCCAAAGAAACGGTTATGCGGTGCGCCTGATTCGCCGATAGAGCCACTTCGACTTGTACGTGTATCTGTGGTAGTGGAATCGCTTCGATGTGCTCGGGTGACCGCTCGCCAGTGGACATCGCCATCACTGCTGGTCGCCTGCCCGTGCCCCAGCTGGTACGTAGGCATAGCAGACAAAGTAGCCGCATTGTGGCTTCCAGCGGCGGTCAGACCGAGATGCGGAGCTGGAGCATTACTCGAGCCCGCACTGTCTATACGTGCACGACTGCCTGCTCGGGACCTTGTCGAGTGCGGAGCTTGAGCTGGGGGGAACACGTCTTCGCTTTCGCGTCTACCCTCATTATCAACTTCGCTATGCACGCCTAAATGGCGGCCCTGCAGCGTAGGGGATGCATTGTCAGATGGCCGAAGATGGGACTCTGGTGATTCTTGAACGTCAGGTAAGCTGGAAACCTGTCTTCCTGGGTTCGTGCCGTCGCTGGTTGTCCGTAGATGTCGTGAGCCGTTTGCGACATACATTTGGGGCGGGCGTTGAGATTGAGTACTTGGAAGAGGGGAGGTTGTGCCCGTCGCCTCAGTGGCATCCTGTCTAGGTGAAGCCAAAGGTGATCTTCCTTGCCCAGGTGAGTCTGAAGTAGCATTTTGGGACGTTGACGCATCTCGCACAGTCGGTCTGCGTACAACAAGAGCGGGTGGTATGAGTGTATTGTCCGCAAAGCCTTCTGATGTTGGTTCGGCATCGCTCGAAGCACCCGCGGATCGTGAATGATGCGATATGCTGCGCGAATCGGGATCTGGCGAACTTGGCAAATTGCCGATAGAGACAGTGCTAGGTGCTGTGGAGAGCTGACTTGATTTCCTGGGTCGGTAAAACCCTGGCCGTGCAGCATTATTGTGTGCTGCCGATATAGCCGCTTTGCTAAAGAATGGCTGTGTAGACGAGGATGGGGGAGGAGGGATAGGTTGAGGGATGACGACGCTGCCTGTCGAAGAGTGCGGGCTCAGTGGCGGTCTGGCGGAGAGTGCACCGTGACTACCCGTATCCCCTTCAAGATTCGTGAAGGTCGTCTGTGTCGGCGGTGCGGTCATAGGGTAGTTGAAAAGCGATCTACTGTCCGTCATCCTCGGCACGTAACTGACATTACTTTGGCTGGTAGCTGCACTAGAAGCACTTCCTGCTCTACTCCTAGCAGAAGAAAAGCCTTCCATGCTCATCCTTCTGTGATCGTGCGACCCTGTAGTGGGCCTGGTTTCGGACGATGAAGTGAAGGGATAAGGAGAGTGACCTATGCCCGCATCATCTCCAGACCCGGTGTCATTACGCATAAACATGTCTCGTTCAGCTTGTTCTAATTCGTCATCTCCAGTGAAGAAGGTGGATGCTGCAGGAGATAGAGGTTGGCTACTATAGCTTTCTGCACTCTTTTCTTTATTGTGATGATGTCCGCGGAACATGCCACTGAGACTCGTCTTGCTGGTTGACCTGTGCGGGCGAGATAGATGATACGGATCGTGATCGTTCCCGCCGGTAGAAGGATTGCCACGGCTGCCGAGACGCCCGCTGTGGCTATGCGAAGACAAGCCCAGCGCGGACTTGATTGATTGAGAAGGATGGGCAGCCTTTTCAAAGACTGAAGGCAGTGACGGTCTCCGAGACTTGTCGAGGTTGATCACATGATGAATGAGAGGGGCATTAGGATGATTCTGCATATAGTTCGCTAAAGCTTTCGTGGGGTTTTGTCGGAGTGCTACTTGAGGTTGGGCAAATGATGAAGCCAGCATGTACGGAGGTGAATGCGTGCTCGAAGCTGCCGTATTGTTGGAATGCGATGAGCTAGATGAAGGTAGAAGTCCTGCCAGATTCGGATTCGAAGCCGCTTTTGCCAACTTTTTGCCTTTCATCGATATGCTGTCGAGAGATGGCTTTGACAGCAGCTTTCGGCCTGTTGTGCTTGCTACGCTGTGTATTGATGCGGCAGACGAAGCAATCTTCCCATTTCCACCATAGCCACTGTGACCGCTGCCACTCGCCGAAGGTGGAGAAGAATAGTACTCGCTACCAGTCGTGCGCTGGTGACGCCCATCCGAATCGTTGGACTGTTCCCGACTATGAGCATCTTGGTTCCATAGCCGAAATACGGTAACGACATTGACATGTCCAGCTTCCCTAGCGAGATCTTCGGGTTTAAGACCGTGTTTCTCGGTCGCATCGGGATTAGCTCCATGCGAGAGGAGAAGCGAGACGATGTGTGCGTGGCCATTTGCAGCAGCAAAGTGCAAAGGAGTTGATCCAGCGGCTCCAATACTACTGATTGCTTTTGACCGGTCGGCATTGTACTTGCGAGGGAGCCTGGTAGTCGTGATGCAGAATTGCGGGAGAAGATCAGCGTTTCGACCTTTGACTGGGAGAAAAGCGTCCGTTCAGATACCAACCTCGCAGCATTTACGTCGGCACCAGCATCGATGAGCATTTGTACCACTAGATCATTGCCTGAGCTTGCTGCGATGTGTATGGGCAAGACGCCGTTGAGAACGCTGTTGACAGGCTGGCCGTGCATGAGGGCATACTTGACGAGACCTAAAGCCGGTACAAGATGGAGAAAACTGTCAGTCGTGCGAATAAAAGTGGTAAAGTTGTAGCGCAGTATTCAACAAGACGTACCGACGTTGCCATTAGCTGCAGCTGCATGTAGCTGCAGGTCGGGGCTGCAAGCATATAATGTAGATCATCAGCACACGGCCGAGAGAGGCAGGCAGTGATCGTGACCATGGCAGGCAGCTTGCACAGAAATGAAAGCCGTCTAGAAGGTATAACACTCACTAGTCTGCCGTCACGCCGTACTTTGCCTCAGCTTTATGAACTGCTCTCGCCGAAGGTGCCATGTCTTCCGTATCCTTGTTCCGGCGTTGTGCGGCCTGGTCTTTCCCGTCACGCACTCAAGATCGAGCCTGTAAGATGCAAGATCTGGGTAAGGCAGTTGATGCCTTGGCCTGTCAAGTATGTTCCTCCACTTGTACGTGTCACGCTGCCTCTTCAGAAGCAGCTCGTCGTAGCCATCGGGATCTAGCTGTTGCTGCACCGTGCTCCCGCTTCTTGCCCTTGCAGCGGAAAGGTAGACGCGGGTCTCGCAGGACAATGATACGTATGTGCACGACTTGCGCGTATAGTAGAGTTATACCGAGCCTTGAAGGGTCACACCTACTCCATCGAAAGCACCCGTGAATTCTCAATGCTGTGTTTGGTTTTGTCAAAGCCGGGAAAGGCAAGCCAGTCGCGCTTCACTATGTTTCAGCATACTATGCGGGCTGACAAGCGTGAGCATCGTCCTGACGGGCAGTGCGATCTATCTGTCATACAAGCTGCAAGCTGTTGTGCAATACACTGTAGGCATGCATGTTGAAACTGCTCATCCGGTCACGTCTTTACCACGGCACTAAGGTTGGTCCAAGCGCCTCTTACCTCGTTCCTAGTGAAACCGCCACACTGGTGCCGCTTCACAGAGGGCGACCGCAGCCGAGCGTTACTACGTAGATTCGCACACCCGGAAAGTAGGAGCGATCCAAGTAGCTTGTGTTACTTCAGATGAGATCCCTGTACTGAGCACGTACTCAGCCGATATTTGACTTCACCCCGACTTTTAAAGATACTAAAGATACATCTAGACTACAGACATGCGATACTATGGATACGAAGAACGATTGCGTCTGAATATAACATGTTTATTTACTTGACTCTCGCCATTCCTTGTGGATTGCGCGAACTCCCTTCTCTCCGTTTCTTCTCGTCACTATACTGCCATAATCCAACTTTGATACGTTCTAACTCTCTCGAACGTTCATTGACTTCGTCTACCATACGTGATATCTGCTTAGGCGAGATATTGCTAGCCTTTGAAATTTGCGAACCTCTTTTCCCTTTTGATAGACTCGCCTTCAAGTCTTCCAATTTGCTGTACAGTCTCGTATATTCAGGGTAGAGCTTGTCCTGAAACTCCAAGCTCCTTTTGGCGAATTCGGCATCGCTCGCAATTCGCAGCGAGCCTGTAACTTTAGCTTTATACGGTGAGGATGTCGATGAAGTTACAGCATCAACTTCCATTGATCCATACGAGATGGGTGTATTTGCTCGGGAAGCACTTTGACTCCTCGGTTGTGGCGTGGAGGCATCACGACCTTTGAGCTCGGACATTCTTCCCTTTTTCGTGAAGCTAGGCAAACCACTCTTGCTAATAGCTGGCTTGCTCGGAACGCCCTTAGGTGCTTCGTTTCTGGGTAACGCAGAGTCTTGCAAAGCCTTGGTCGTTGATGAACCCTTGTCTGATATCGCAGGCTCCGCAGGTTCCGCTTTATATTCACCCTCTTCCTCCTCAGCTTCTCCATCTTCTTCGGATCCCGTACTGGCAGAAAGAGATGAAGCAGTACCATCGTTGAGCTTCTTCTTCTTAGTGATGGCGGACTTATCGGACATCGAAGCGGCATTAGCTTCCTCTTTCGGGCCATCCTTTCTTTTACCATTCGTGGTAGTCCGCAGTGGCCCTGCATTGGGTGACCTCGACCCCCGGCTAGGAGAGGGGAAGTGAGACACTATGGGACTAGCTCCGGGCGTCGAGTGAGCACTCGGTGCAGCCGACACTGTATGACTGTACGAATGAGAGGGCGGATGTAAAGAGGAAGGTGATTTGGGTATGTTCGGCATGACACCTGTGATAGGATTGGCAGGTAAACCCAGTGAAGGAAGTGAAGGACGAGGTTGTTGAGGTGACTTGTCTTGTTCTGCTTGCCTGACAGCTGGCGGCGGAGGCGACGCTTTGCTGCTCGGCGGGTGAAGGCTTGTATGACTTTTGATGTGTGAAGGCGATACTGGCGGCTTAGCAGGTAGTGGATGCGATCTCGGAGACGGATGAGGAGATGGAGCTCGTGAAGTTGGTCTCAAATCTTGTTCCACGGACAGACTTTCCTGTACAGCAGGTTTGTCGATTTGCATGCTGTCAGAATTTGATACTGTAGGTAACGGCGACGGAAGCCTGCGGGTGGAAGCGGACGATGTGGAAGCCTCAATAGAGCTAGTTTCAGATGGCGCTAAAGCCGGTATCGCAGCCTCGACGGGTGCAGCTTTCGGTGATGTCCGAGGTGACACCTTGGATACAGGTCGCGATAGCCTTGAGCCTCCCGATGTTTTGGCCATGGTCCTCGGACCGCCTGCTGCACGGCCCGGACTTGACGCTCGTGAAGAAGGAGCCGACTCCGGTGATAATCTCTTCATAGCTGCAGACGGTACAGCGCTAGGTTGTGGTCTTGCAGCTTCCCTATCTGACGCTGAGCCTTCTGAAGCTGAACTAGCGGAATCTGAAACGACCTTGCCTTTTGCTGCGAAATTTACACTACTGTATGCTCGATCATGACGTTGTATTGTTTTAGGTGTTGCCTTCGCTTGAGATTGTGCAGCTCGCTCTTGAGTCTCAACGACCGCCTCCGCCGTAAAGTGCGTCTTGACGGGCGAAGTTATTCGCACCGCAAGCGGTGCATCATCTTCATCTTCGCTGTCCGAAGATGCAGATGCTAAGTCATCAGTGTCGACTTTCATCTGGTGAAACTGTCTTCTGGCAGGTGAGCCTTGTATAGGCGCAGCGGCTGCCTTGTTGGCGGTCTTGCTGTCAATGGCAGACAGCGATGATACAGCTGTTGAAGGTGTATGCTGAGGACTCGCTGCCAATACTGCTCCTGTTGACATCGTCGGCGTCACAGCTACCTCCATATGAGACGAGGTATCAGAACCCGGCGACGTGGCCTTGGTTTCGCTATTGCCGCCAGACGTAGGCTGCGGTGGATGCAAATTGCTTTTCTTCATCAAACCTTTCGCAGCCTCGTTTGCTAACAGACGGTTCGGGGGACGAGAGGTTGTAGAGGTAGGGCCCAAGGATGGGGATTGTCGTGCAGGCATACCAGCCGGCGAAGCTGAGCGCTTGGCTGTTATCGCACTCGCTCGAAGCAGGTTTGATTGAGCTGTCGAGTGGAGAAGTGGTCAGGTTCTATACTAATGCAACGTATTGTACCTCCCTATAGATAGTCGGAAGTAGTATGACACACCTTTAGCAGTCGTCTTTCCTTTCTTTCCTTTGACGCCAGGGAAAGCATCATCATCCATAAGGACTATTTTCCTACTCTCCTTCTCTTTCGCCATTTGGGCGGCTCGCTCACGTATTCTCTCTCCCATGTTCTCAGCTGTCTTCTCTTTGGCAGCGGCTGTCGAAGTTGACATTGCAGCAGCAGCTCCACCACTGTAGCGGCTACTGGTAGAAGGACCGACATCATAGTGTTCTGTACAATTGGAAGAGCAGACCTTGAGTGAGTTGGATTGCGAGGAAGATGATACTTTGCTTATGCTCGAACTTGAAACTCTCTCGAGAAGCTCGGTCGTTTTATTTCGGGATTGGCTATTATTGACAGGCGTGATTAGGGGGTAGGTGATGTCGCCAAGCGTGACGGCCTGATAATCGGAAATGAAGCACCAAAAGGTTGTAAATTTCACTAACGACCTGACAAAGAGAGAACAGCAAAGAGTGAAACCGCACTCACAGTTGGCTTCAGGGTTGAAGAGCTTCCACTTGCATTCGGCTTGATCATGCCGCTGCCACTGCCACTGGCCGGAGACGCCAGTTCAAGATGGAATGGCGCATTGCCAGCCTGAGCAGCTTTGAGCTGTTGGAGGAGTTCATCGGAGAGTCGCACATATACAGCTCGAGGTGGATTGAAAGCTTGTTGAGCGCCCTGCTTTGATTGAGTATCGAAGCGGGGGAGCTGTGTCTTGATTGTGTCGTCGGTGTCCAGTTTCCAGCTTCCGGCGGGCAGCATCGCGTAGATTGGTATTTATTCAGGATAGGACAGTCTTGGTATGAAGAGCCTTAGGGATACTTTGATGCTACAAGAGTGAACCCCTAATGATCCTTTAGTCGTCGAATATTCAATGGGAATGCCAAACGCGCCTTCCACCCGGGCGAATGCTTTGTTCTCTGACCTGTATCCCACAGAGAGGCGTCACTGTGTGAGCCAGGCAGACAGGACAGGACAGGCCGTCCGTCGCACTTGGACAGCTGTCTTGCCAGATCTGGTCCTGTCCCAGTATCTATCAAGGCATGCCAGACTGTCGAGGAGCGGCTGTCCTGTTCTCATGCAATTGAGGCAATCAACGCGCTTGGACATTCTTCCTGCAAAAGGTGGGCGGAGCTGGCTGCATGATCGCGCCTGATCGCAGGCAGACATGTCTATTCTCAGTTTAAGGAGTTTAGGAATGTTACTACCGCTACTATGATACAGAAACTCCAACTACAACTGATGTATGCTACTGAGGAATACCTAATCTAAACTGCTAGTTGACAGCTTACTGTATGAACGCCGACCGAGTGCCCGATCAGAGCTCTCGGCAATTCCGCCACTACTGCTACACTACCACTGAGAAAGGCTCCAACCATAGCTCCAAGGACTACTCTTGCATTGCTTGCGCTGTGTATCACCTACTTCATGGAGTTGAGGATTTCATTTAATATCTGACTGACTCGTACTGTGCAATAAGTATGTCAGCCTAGGTACTCCGGTTAGAGGCATACTTGTTGCAAGTGACCTACATCCCATTTGTCTGATACTCTCCTTGTCAGACTCTCTCTTCGCACGCTGCACATATCGCTCGAAGCGATCCGGGTGATATGCCAATACAGCGGTCCTAATAGCCTGTTTCTTTTTCTTTTCCATCTCCTTCTCATCCTCCATATCGCTCAAGTGATCCAACAGGAATCTCTTCACGCTCTCCGCTGTCATTTCGCCGGATGCGCTTAGATGAGGCCATGGATAGTCCTCCATCGCAAGTGCTTCAGACTGTCTCTTCGGATCGACAAGTCTAGCCCAAGCAGCTTGATAAGCTTCACGTGATTTAGTAGCTCCCTCTTGATTCTTCCGACGGGCTTTCTCTTCTAATTTACGCTGCCTTTCCATTTCAATCTCTTGCATACGTTGAAAATCTTCAAACTTCTTTTGCTCTTTCGCTTTACGTTCCGCTGCGAGCCTTTCCTGTCGTGCAATCTCTTCTTTCCTTGTGCGTCTATACATGCCGCTTCGAATATGGTCGGCGTACCTGAATAATGCACAGGTATTATCAGCTCTAGAACTTCCTGTTTTGAAGTATCGATTATTCGACTCACTCGTCTTCGTTCATCGCGTCCTTGAAGATGACCCGATTCACCACAATACCCGTAACAGGATCGATGTACTGATCATCAAGGATATTGTTCCGCCCAAATGCTCTTCTATCAGGCAGTGCTTCTCGATAATCGAAGCCAAACCCGGCTTCTCTCGTTGAGGAGTCAAACACGTCTCCTCTCTCGTCTTCGCGCATAGCATCGAACAGCCTTTCATGGAATGTCTCATCATCCAATGCTCTGTCTCGCTTATGACTTTGAGGCGGAGGTAAGGTCGATTCTTCATCGTCATCGAAGCTATATGGGACGTATGGTCTGTCTTTACTTGGCCGTGGTGGGACATACGAGTCCGAATCATCATCCTCGCCACCGTCCTGACGTTTGGTGGCTTTCTCTGCGCTATCTTGATCGGTAGATGTAGACCGTGCTCTAGCTTTACTACTTGAGCTAGTCGACTTGCCATGTTTGCTGCGCTCGTCTCGCCGCTTTCGTTTCTTGCGGTGATCCTCTCGGTCTTGAGACCGTTGCCGCTCAGACGCAGTCTCTTTCATTCGTAGCTTGCCCATCTCGGCGACACCTCGTTGGCTGCACAGAGACAGCTCCTATCTGAATTATGTCATAAACGTGTCATCGTGAGCTTCACAGGCGCATACCGTAAGATTCGATATGGCAGGAGAGCAACCTGCAAAGCAAATCATTGTGGCCATCCAAAACCCTCGATCACGTCCATGTGAGAGGCTGAACAGCAAGCCGAGTTCAGTGTGCCAGGTCAGCATTCACTCAACAACATATATTTGACTTACAAGCATTTCATCATGGCGGACAAGTAAGACTTATCTATTCATCGACTGCTGCCTGTTTGCTAGTGCTGAGACTTCCATACGTGTCCCGCAGGAAACAGCGACTCGTGTACTCCATACTGGACTTTCTGCAAGCTTCCATGGACGACGGAAGTATCAAGCAGGACGACAAGGAGGGCATTGAAGTAGCTAGTACGTGACTTTGGTCCTTCTGTACTGGATGTATCATTGTGTGTCTGACCACCTTGCTTTGCTGACCTTGATGAACCTCCTGCACCGGCACGTGTCACTCCACTCGACCCTCCTCGTCATTGCTGTACCCATATCACAGTGCAATGCATTGCGGAAGCATTCTCCATTGACACGACCGACGCAGCTCAGACAGCGGCACTGTCCATCAAGCCTGCAAACCTGCAACAGATCTTCGATGTCTACCTGAAGACGCAAGCTAAGCAGGGTAGCAAGACTATGCCAGCACCCGCTACTTCGACTGGGCCTTCATCTGTAGGCAACATCCTAGCAATAATGGACTGACACATACAAGCTGTCCTACTGATACATTGCTCGACTATTGCAGGCCGGCGAGGAGAAGCTTGCAACTGCTGAAGAGGCAGCAGCAGCGGAGAAGCTAAAGACACAAGGCAACTCCCTTATGGCGAGCAAGAAATATGCTGAAGCAATTGAGAAGTACACCGAAGCTATTGAGCTTAACCCTAAGAATCCAGTCTACTACTCAAACCGGGCTGCTGCTTATTCGCAAGCTGGTGACCATGAGTCGGCTATTGACGATGCTGAGAAGGCAAAGAGCATCGATCCTAAATTTGCAAAGGCCTACTCTCGAGCTGGGTGGGTGCTCCTTGATTGTTTTTTTTCCGCTGCAAGTGACACCTTACTGACCCTTTCGGTTGATGGAACCTGCAGTCACGCATACTTCTCACTCGGGCGTTACGAGGAGGCAGCCAGGGCATACGAGAAAGCAGTCGAGCTAGACCCAAGCAATGCCTCATTGAAGAGCTCACTCAGCACTGCTCGCTCACGTGCGTCAGAGAGCAGCGATGGAAGCCGGGATGTTGGCGCTTCTTCGCCTCCTCCTGCGGGAGGAGCCAATCCCTTCGCTGGTCTCGCTGGACTAGCAGGTCTAGGCGGTGCTGGTGGAGGCATGCCAGATATTGCTTCTTTGATGCAGAATCCTCAGCTCATGCAGATGGCTCAGCAGATGATGGCTGTAAGTTACTATGATATCCGCATGTCAGCCACCCATTTTGCATTGCTGATGAGCCTGTATTGTCAGAATGGCGGCATGGAACGAATGATGCAGAATCCTATGATGAGACAGATGGTGAGAGGAACCATTGCGCCGTTAATCACCCACAACTACTGACCCGTGATGTTATAACTTCAGGCTGAGCGCTTCCAAGGTGGAGGTGGTGTAAGTCCTAGTTTATCTCGAGCTCCACTGTTTGCATTATTGACTGTGCGCCTCTACAGATGCCAAGTATGGCTGAAATGGCGAGCAATCCTGAGCTCAGACGTCTAGCTGAGCAATTCGGAGGAGCGGGTCTAGGAGGTGGAAATGCCGGAAGTGGATCGGGCAATGGCAACAACGACATGTACTCATAAACTGGTTTCTTTGGCAGTTCAGCAAGGATGCGGGTGAGGGAACGACTTGGTTACTGCAATCTAATGTCGGCTGTTATTACAAGAACTCATACAAGCTGGCCATTGCCTTGCAACTATTCAACGACTCTTTTCTGTCACCGTAGCTTGAAATTACGGTAAATTTGACAAGCCTTTCTGTTGACGCCAATTCGCAACCCATTGCACCATCCGCTCGACATTTGACTCCATATCTTCCGGCGTCTCACTATTCAGTTCCACAACTATTTCTTCGGCATAGGATGAACGTGCTTCTTCCAGCACTGTCTGCATGATTTCGGCTTCGTTGTTCTCTTGGATCTTGTTAAGCGCATAGCCACTGCAGATGAATTTTTCACATGTTTAAACATGTCTGTGTTGTTCAATCACAGAAAGGAATGGTACACACCGTTTCTCGAGCCGTTCCCATAGCTTGGAATGATCGCAGCGCAGCACGACGACCAGATCTATCCAGCGTTCGGGGAATGTCTCGCAGCTGTGCCAGTCGATGATTTTGCCTCCTGGTCGTACTTCGTCTTCCAACACATCTAGCAGCTGCTTAGACAGAGCATTCAATGCATCAATACATGGAATGCTACTCTATGGAAGTAGCCACCATATTTCGAGTGGCGACTGTGCACATGCAGGTAGAAGTCTCAATAGGTCCGCTTACCTTCTCGTCATCGACGTCGTAGCTCTGCCATTCTTCATTCCACCCTTCGTGACATTCCTTCTCCTTGACTATATCTCCAATTACCAAATGTTGGAACTCGAATGGACAAGCTTCAAGAAAAGCCTGCGCATGTGAAGTCTTCCCTGTACCAGGCGTACCGGTGATGACGATGTTGGGCAGCTTGCGCTCCGAAGAAGAAGTTGACGGTGATGCTGCGTTAACCATGATGTTGAATATGCTGCAGAAAGGCAAGGCTGAAAGCTGCAATGCTCTTAAAGGGTTCCAACCTTCCTCGATCACGTTCTCAAGCAAGACGACGTCCTGTGCAGCCTGGGCATGAGGCTCAAACCCAGACCACTTGCGAACCACCGTTTTGTGCGAGAAGACTAGTCAGCTCACTGCTGAGATGGGCTCGCGAATGGGTACTAAATTGTCCTTCTTCTATGTTGAATCCAAACCACCTGTGTGAAACATTGCTTCTCAGCGCCTGCTGTGTTCATAGCAAGCGTGCCTCCAGCCATGGACAGGAAAGGTCGGAGTTCCAAATTAAGATCCTCGCAACTTGTTGTCATTGCAATATGTAAGACTGAATAATCTTGATGCTATATAACCTCTGTCATGAGAGATGCTTCTTGTAGAGAGGACAAGCTTGTTCGATCACGCCGCTCTGGAGTTCAACCTTGCCGTGACGCTGCCTTGTCTCTTCAGTGACTGGTGTCCTGTAGACCTGTCAGAATCCACATACACATCATGTTCCCACTCTCACGAAGGCTTTCGCCGGTCCAAGCCTTAGCTCGCCGCTGGCTTAGTTCTGGCGCCTCACGATCAGGTAGCCCAATATTGTACCACTACTTCGAGAAACCTCTACCGTACCACAAAGGTCTCGCACTTCAGGAAGCCCTCGTCTCACGAAGATCTGCCGCAAAAACTGCTCTCCAGTCTCATGAGGAGGGAACGGGTCTGCTATCGCCCGAAGAGCTGGAACAGCACACGGCGCTCACAAAAGAAGATGTCATACTGTTGCTTCAACATGAGCCTGTATACACGACAGGGCGACGTGATACAGATCCAGAGGTCCTGAAGGTAGAGAAGGAGCGTCTGACGGCAATAGGTGCCGAATACATCGCTACGCAAAGAGGCGGACAGACTACATATCACGGACCTGGACAGTTAGTCGGTTACCCAATTGTGGACACCTCGCTCATGAATGTATGGTCTTCGTCTGGTCTGACATCAAGCCTTATACTGATTGTAGTCTGTTCGCAGATGTCCACCAGGCAATACGTTGAAGCCATAGCGTCGTGTCTCGAGAAGCTAGTAATGAATAGGTACGAGATACCTCTGCAAATACCGCCGCCACATGTTGGCATATACCCTTCCTCAACTACCAAAATAGCTTCTATTGGCATCCAGATCCGACATCGCATCACGTCGCATGGCTTCGCACTCAACGTAACGGACGACGTCAAATATTGGTTCGACCAGATTATAGCTTGTGGCGCGCCTGATATTAAGGCCACCAGCATAGAAAGCGAACTTCGCAAACTTGGCAAGGCACCTGCACGGAGGTATGAAGTAGAAGATGTTGTGCCCAAAACAATCGCCCAGCTCGAGGAGACTTTCCAAAGGGAGATCAGGCCGGTCAAGGAAGACGCGCATCCCGAATTATATCATATCTTGACACAGGCTGTGGCATAGCAACGTGACTATTTCTTCAAGTTACTACACTAGTAAGCCGTGACCTTTTAAATCCCGACTGTTCAACTCCATCTTGGCGCTTCGGGCACCAAATTGTATAGCTCTCTTCGCTAGGAACGCGCTTTCTCCTAATCCGAGCTGTCTTGCCAGTGCGCGTAGTAGCATCTTGTCTCCAATACCGTCTCTGAAGCTATAATCGATCTTGAGATGCACGGGCAGGCTGGCCAGGTACGCAACGACATGGCCTGCCAAGTAAGGGTAGCGTACCTCTTTTCCGAGACTTGAAATGATGCGATCTAGCAAATAAGCTGGGTTAACAGAATGCCATTTATGGCGACTGTGCATGTTACGAACCGTCTCTCCCAAGGTTGCGACTGTTTATCCTGTCCAGATCCATCTGAAGCTCCGTCACCAAAGCAGACCATCTTGTTGTGTCCCAGGCTTCCGAAGCATCGGGAGAAGACCTGAATGCCTTCTTGTGCCTGGAATAGCCTCCAAGTTGCTCATCGGCCCCCAGCCCGCTCAACAATACCTTCGCGTCAGACTGGTAAGTTTGCGTTGCTTCACCGTCTTGCAATACACCTGTTCCCTTCGCTGCGAAATACAGGGCTTGTGCAATACTCTACCCAGTATGCCAAATGCGTCAGCGGGGTCTTAGTGGAATCGTCGTGGAGCTGGAAGTTGAGGTAACCGCACTTACCAGATCCATAATTGTATTGTTAGGCTGCATAAGTTGTATAAGGTGGCTTTTCGTATCCAGAAACTCCTGATATGGTACGTTAATCCGTACGAAGTTCCATCGTCGATTTGGACGGAGTTTCTTCAAGATGTCTGCTGTAGCGATCCCAGTAAGGCGGTCTGGCGTGTTATACATATCTAGATCTAGGACTTTCGCAGCGCCTGACTTGGATGCATTTGCCAGCGACCGAGGGTTCTCGAAAGCGACATTCAGGAGGTCGATAGACTAGAAGACATTGATGAGCGAGATTGATTTCGGCAAAGCAGACACCTACCTCTGCTTCAGGAAGGTACTTGTCCGCCAGTAATGCTAATACTGTGCAGTCCAGCCCGCCGCTGAATAACACTCCGACTCTGGCTTTAGGGAACACAGGTCTGTAAGACAAAGATCCTCTTAGCATAGTCAATAATTGTGGATTGCAGCATACCCATTGAGGCGCGGAATGTCGCTGACGCGTTTACGTATCGCGGATTCTAGTTCGTCTGGATCACAGTATGATGAGTACGTATTTTAGAGCTCTTCGTTCTCTTTCCTCCAGGTTGACTGGTTCTACCGATGGCTCACCTTGCAAGCCAGCAATAGCATCTGCAAAGCTTTTATTCACCACTGGCAAACCTTCGGGTGAAGTTTGCAGGAGATCCTCCTTTTCGGGCATGACTGTGTTGATGGAATTGAAGGGGTATACTTGACATTGTGGATCATTATTTGCGTCTTTCAGATGAACCCGTTCGTGTCGTGCAGGTCGTGCATTCTGAGAGTGGCGTGGTCACTTAGGTGCGAGTGTTGTATATCCGGAGTAACTTACCTGGCCATCTTTGAGGTCTAGACTGAATACGCAACTGGCATCCACCTCTTGCCAGGGCACAGTCGAGACTGAGGATAGCAATATGCTCCCATCGGTGGCAGGGGCTTGTAGGAGGGACCGCCGGCCGAGAGGATCACGGGCCCACAAGAGGATTTGCGTTTTAGACTGTTAGGGAGAAAGTGAGAAAGACTCAGTCCGTTATACCCAGGTTCGTTTTGCATACAGGCCTTACACTGTAATACACGAAAGCGTACGGCCCGTCGATTTTCGGCAACACCTCCAGAGGCGAAGAGGACTTCCGGAACCACCTGAAAAGCTCTTCACCGTCGTTTTGGTCAGGTGTGAGCTGGAGGAGGGTGAGTGAAGTACCAGACTGATGCCGGTTCCACATGTCTTACATTGATTCCGTCGAAAATCTCACCGTTCTGTTCACGCCATGTCAGTCTCCCTTCAATTGCAATCATCGTAAGTGAGACTTACATATACGAGCACATCCTCGTCATCTACAAAGGGCTGGCTTGCGACATGATTGCCTCGCAGATGCAGCACCGAGGCGTAAAAATGCAGATAGAAGCCTGATGGCACGTGCTTTACAATTGTTCGGCCCTGATAGTCCGGACCTCGCGAACGGCAAGCGGAGCAGAGAGATTCGTAGAGTTCTGAAGGTAGTTCGGACCGACTCAGGCTGAAGGTGATGCCACACATTTGTAATGCCGAGCTGGTGCGCAGTGGAGCCCGCACCACTGGCCTTTGTCCCACTCAGCTCTTGGGAAAAAGTTGATCGCGCAAAAGGAAACGGCCAACTTTTGAGGCAAAGAACCAAAAAGGTGAAGTAGCATGTAGCAGAGGGAGAGCAGACAAAAACGACCTTTTGCAACTGGGTCCAGGGCATGAACATTCATGAAGCAAATGGGCAAAAAAGTTGGGTTTGTATGACACCTGTGACTGAAGTGGTTGTCAGGATTGTGGTCGACTTGACTTTCCCATGGTGGCTACTCACGGTTCGAACTCACGCTCCCAGAGGGAATACACTGAGCTTGCTAGAATAGCAGGCGTACGCCTTAACCACCTGAATAACACAACGAAATAAGCCACATTTCAAGCGTGGGTTGAAAGTACGATTGTACTCACTCGGCCAAAGTGTCCACGGTTGTGACTGAGACAAAATCTATAAAACTCAGCAGCAGCTTTTGCCGGTGAGGTTGCAGATCCAGGATGGCAGCAAGATCCAGATACTCAAGAGGAGATACAGGAAAGGGAGGAGGCAGTTGGGCGTCAGTAGTGG